>JAMPIV010004507.1:0-99017 GCA_024509875.1 Oreohelix idahoensis
TTGTTGGTGTACGAGGGAGTTGTTTGAGTACCTGGAAGGCTGAGTCAGTGGTTACCATTATTGTTATTGAAACTATCTTCGAAAGGACAGATCATTATCGTTAACGTCCGACTAGATGGATGGGGTATTGCTATAGGTGAAACTTTTAGATGTACTTGCCAGTCATTTTATTCATTGATGTAATGTTACTGATCCTCGTCTATTTGGACTGTTGTGGATGTCAATGTTGTAAACGTAAAATTAAGATAGTCATGAAATGCAGTTACACAATTCATTGAATGCTGCATGGGAGGTGAGTGGGGTGGAATCAGCTACTTTAAAAGGTACCATCAAGACAATCGCGTTCTTTTCATCCAACACCTCTTCATCTATACTATTACAAATGTCGGGGACTACACACCGTGGGGGAGCTGCCTTATGTTTGAATGTCAATCATGACACCTTCACGCTCCCACACCTGGTGAGGCTAATTTAGGCCCAAATGCTATTTGGCCCAGGTCTGTCCGACTACATTTCTGCACAGCATCACACATCAACACAGGCAGCGTGGACATTAAGGGTATACGGAACAAAATACTGTCATATAAACAGACCTTAACATTTCACTATGTACCAACCGTAATAAAAAAAAAAAAAAAAATCAGTTCTTCACCAACTTTAACCGTTTACGGAACTGGTGTGTAAACATAAGTTGGTAGGCCAGATCTGTGGGTCTAAGCTGCCACTGGACGATCGAGGATAATTGGACAAATTTCATGAGAACTACACATTGGAAACTGGACAAAACGTTTCATATTGTTAATCAAACACCACGTCAACAGTTTGGACTTCGACGTGAAACATCAAGATTCAGCTGTTGTTAACCTTCAATGGTGGAGCGTCTGCCCATTATTGTTTCTATGTACAAATATGTTGACATAAGGCCAGGAGTGTTACTTTCGATAAGTGGCGATTGTTTTTCGGAATACTTTGTAACCATGGTATTGTGTTTGACTGAGCCTTCTTGAACACACCCTATTTTGATTTATATTACGTGTATTTTGTTGTGTTGTGGTTTCGCGGGGGGCTGGTTGGATAGGTGACTCCTTTAGCAAATTAATACGTGTCAGAGGTTCTATTGTGGAGCTGTTTTCTGTTATGGGACTGTGCCATATTTCCCACAGCCGGAAATGCGAGCGACGAGTGTTGCTATTTTTCTTTTTTTTTTTTTTTAGCTGTGACGAGATGCGTTAGTGTTGTTTTTCGTTATTTTTCCATTTCTTTGATTTTTGAATTGTTTTTGTTTGTTATTGTCTGCTCCTCTTCCTTCCTTTCATTTTTTCTATACACCTTTGTGTGTATTATAACAGTGTTGCCATTTTGTTTGTTTATTTTTCGAGTTATCATCACATACTTTGTGATTTTTTTTTTTCCTTTGTTTCGCCTTTTATATATTTTTAGGACTTCTGCAAATGTTTTCGTTTGCGTTGTATGCTTGTCTTTTGTTAAGTGGATATTTTATATTGTTGTTCATACAGTCTGTATTTAAATACTTTGGACAGAGATTCGTTTATTATTATTATTATTATGAACTTTTCAGATAGGAGGTTATTGATTGGGAATATTATTATACAGAATCAATGGTCTTAATTATTCAAGGTCTTTGGACTAAGACTGGGTCACTCACAAAAGGTTAATATATTGTGAGGTGATTATACAAAATAATAGTTTTACAGGGGACTTGTCTCCCATTGAGATTGGTATAATTATACTTTATTATTTGAGGTTATTATCTCATTAGGACATAATGGTCTATCACTAGATTCTTTATTGAATACAATGGGAAAATCCCTTGGTAGGGACTGGTGAGTAATTGGGAGGAAATACGCGACATTCTGACTTCAGTGGACTAACTCATTGAAGTCAGAAGAAAAAAATAGAAAGAGACAACAAGAGGAAAATAAGAAATTGGACAGAGAAGCTGAAATAAAGAAGACAGAAGCTGAGAATTTAAGATTGCAGATGCAGTCAGATGAAAGAAAATTCCAGATGGAGATGGAAAATAAAAAAAGAGAAGCTGAAGCTGAAGAGAAGAAACTTCAAGCTGCTGCTGAGAAGAGGGAACTTCAAGCTGATGCTGCTGCTGAAGAGAGGAAACTTCAAGCTGCTGCTGCTGCTGAAGAAAGGAAACTTCAAGCTGCTGCTGAAGAGAGAAAAGCAAAAATGGAACATGAGGAAAATACTCTAGGCTTTGGAGTTAAAGAGATTAAATTGGACATAATTTGGGGGGAGCTTCTCAAGCAACTTCGGGTAAGACATAACGAGCGTATTAATGATGTCAAAAATTTACCTCCTTTAACCCTCTAATGGATGACATCAAACATTTATTTGGATGATTCCTAAATTACATTGCGGAACGGCAGAAAGTAGAGAAGGGTGAAATTATGCAAAACAATTGATACGATTACTTTCAGGTGAACCTTTAAATACTTTAATGGCGATAGGGAAAAGAAACAGGTAAGGACTAACTTTGAGGTTGTGGAGAAGCAAACAATATTTAAAAAATCCAATTAAAAAGAAGAAGATTATCGTTCTTCGTTTTAAATACAATGTTGCCAGAAAAGAAATCGAATGAGGTTTCTCTGATTTTATTACACAAATACGTCTCACATTCACACGTTGGATTGAGCTGTCTTCTAATACAGAGAAAAACATATGTATACCATCTTACGGACTTATTGCTTCGGGACAAAAGTTCTGTATCGGTTATGAGTCTTTCCTTGCATTCTTCATGAGGAGTTAACATTGAATATAAAAGACATGGAAAAGGAATACTGTTGCCAGTACGTCACAGTAATCCCCATGCTACGGTTAGCACTGCGAAAGTGAAGAAAAGGGTTGCCTGTTGCTTTCGCAGCCACCATATATGGCCCTAACTTCAATCGTTTTAATTTTCAAGGTTTGGGGCAAAAAAATCTTGAATGGATGACTAATCAACCCATTCCCCATTCATATATCCAAAAAAAATCAATCACACAAGGGGTTTTCTTCAAAGAAATTGGTGACGTGCTGATAGCCTGGTGTAATTATGGGTCTAACAATTATAGACCACTTTCGCAAAGGTGGTTATGGTAGACACTATTCCGGGCTATTCTTCTCGAGGATAATGTATCTCGCCGTCAAGATATGACAATAGGTGATTTTGGGAAACGGAGATTCAAAACAGGTAGAATGATTACTGTAGACAACATAATACAATTACAGGGGTAATGATAATCGCGGCCAGGGCTAAACATAATAAAAGAAGACCTTACCAACAGTCAAACTCTGCACAACAAGAGTCCTCAGGAGCCTGTAGTCAAGAAACGATAGTAAGAACACCTAATGCTACCGCGTGTTCTGCTTTTGATTTTAAGAGAGCAACTAATTTCCCCCAATGCTCAACATTGTTCGAGCCGTCTACGGTATCTACTTTAAGTTGTGGTCACCCTCTTCCCGCTCTTCCTGCTGCAATGGCGCATGACGGGAGAGGATCTCTTATCTTGCATAAAGGTCTTGTAAATAGTAATCCGGCCTCAATTCTTTTTGACTCTAGATGCACTACTATCGGGGTTACGCAATCTCTCATAGATCCTTACTGTGCTACGGGAAAAGTGGTCAAATGTGTGACATTTGGTGGCACTTTGGAGAAATATCCTACTGACATAATTCACATTGCTTCTTTCTTCTTTATGGAAGATGTCCACGCGTGTCTTCTACCTAATCTGATTGCGGATCTTATAATCGGTCGTATTCACGGGTTAAGGAATGCACCCCGCAGCAAATTGCTGCTTGGGAAGAAAATAATATCCAAACAGCCAATGCAGTTGTGACAAGAGCAAAGGCTCTTATTTCTTCAACTTCATCTACTGATGGTAATGAAGTTCGTAGCCAAGATGATCACTTGGTGATTTCGCTTGACTCGGTTGTGGAACTACAAGGAGAAGATCCTTCTTTAAATAAATACTTTCTTCTCGCTAAAAACGGTGATCCGAATCAGAATACGAATCGCAAGTCGTATATCACTATGAAGAATGGTATACTGGTGCGTATGGTACAACATTCAGACACGTCTATACATTCTCAAATTCTCGTGCCCAAAAGTATGAGAGCCTTAATTCTTCAACATGCACATGATTCTCAGTGTGCTGGACACATGGGTTTTTCTCGCACTAAGTCGAGAGTTCTAGCGGCTTTCTTTTGGCCATTCGTAAACAAAGACATGCGAATTTATTGCCGTTCTTGTAAGATTTGTCAAGAAGTCAAATCTAGAGGTCCAAGACATGCTGCACCTATCCAGGCTGCAGACATTCCTATACGGCCGTTTCAGAAGATGGCAATTGATATTATTGGCCCTTTTAAGATTAAGTCAGCCAGAGGACATCAATTCATCCTAACATGCGTTGACATGTGCACACGTTGGCCAGAGGCTATACCTCTAAAGAGCATATCTACTGCCGATATTGCAGACGTTCTTTGGCTTATATTTTCTCTTTTGGGTTTTCCCAGAGAAATATTGTCAGACCATGGTACCCAATTGATATCTGACACTATGTCGCAGGTGATGTCTATCCTAGATATTAAGAGGTCTCTAAGTAGTATTTCGTTGGAGATCCATTACAGCCAACCTTCGTTGTGGAGATGGCAACTGATGATGATGATGATGAAGTAGTATTTATCACCCAGTGTCGAATGGGTTAGTTGATCGTCTTAATAGGACACTTAAGAACTTACTGGGCAAGATTACGGAGGATCATCCTCAGGATTGGGACAGGATTTTACCCGCGGCTCTCTTTGCCTATAGAGAGGTCCCCAACGAGCATACAGGATTTTCTCCTTTTGAACTTGTCTTTGGCGCGCAACCGCGCGGTCTTATGTCCTTGCTACACGATTTGATAACTGCCGATAATATTGACAATGACACACAATCTTCATATGAGTATGTCATTGCTCTCAGGTATAAGATTATCGAAGCATGCAAGATAGCAACTTCATCATCAGAATTTGCGAAAGAAAAGGCAGGGCAATTCGCTAATAAGAAGAGATGCTTACGTCAACTTTGTCCGGGTGACAAAGCATTTGTGTTACTTCCTTCTAGGGAGAACAGACTTCTCATTGCATGGAAAGGTCCATATGGAATAGTCTCGAAAATTTCCGATGTAGACTATGTTGTCGATATTGATGGGAGGCATAAACCTTCCATATAAATATCCTTACGGAATTTCATGAGCGACCAGACTATTTGCAGCCTATTTTTCAGGCGACGGACGATTCTCCAGTCCCACAGGGACAGTACTCATCCTTGTCTGTTATACAGGATGAGGAAACTACTTTTTCCGATGTTAATCTTCCGCTTCCAGTGATTCCACTGCATTCGACGGAATCATGTTAAAGTGTTACTGTTTCTCCGAATTTGTCTATGGATGAACAGAAACAGGTATCTTCTTTGCTACAATCATTTCAGGATGTCCTTACCGACATTCCTGGACACACACATGTCATTAAACATGACATCATACTGACTGATCATAATCCGATCAGAATAAGACCATACCCTATACCTATACATTTTCAAACTCAGGCCGAGAAAGAGTTGGATGAGATGATTCAATTGAAAATAATTGAACCATCCACTTCAGCATACTCTTCGTCGATGGTTATTGTTCGAATGAAAGACAATAATATACGTCTTTGCGTGGATTATTGCAAATTGAACCAAGTCACGAAGTTCGATGCTGAACCTATGCCTTTGTTAGAGGAGCTACTTATTAAACTTTTTAACTCTCGATTCTGTACTAAACTCAACTTGTCGAAAGGTTATTGGCAAGTTCCGTTGACTGAACACGCCAAACCTCTCAGTGCCTTCTCAACACCTAGGGGTTTGTTTCAGTAGAATTGTATGCCTTTCGGACTTATGAATGCTCCAACTACCTTCGTACGCATGATGCGTCGAATTCTTTCTGATCGTTCAGATGTCATCGCTTACATAGACAACATCTGTCTTTTCAGTAATTCTCGGAAAGATCACTATTTGGGTTTACAGGAATTACTGTCTACTCTACGCGAGCACAATTTGACTGCAAAACCCTCTAAAGCTTTTGTTGGGTTTAGTGAAATTTCTTTCTTAGGTCATCGCGTTAGTCAGGGTCTCTTGAAGACAGAGGATCAAAACGTTTCTAAGATATTAAATATCTCTGTTCCGAAGACAAAAAAGCAAGTACGTAGTCTTTTGGGGTTAATACAATTTTACGGAAGATTCATACATAATCTATCCTCTATTATGGCACCTCTTTCAACCCTATTAAAGAAAGGGTCTTCTAATGTGGTGCGCTGGTCACAAGAATGCTAATCTTCATTGGATCAGATTAAGAGTTTGTTCTCATCCCCTCCTATTTTAAAGCTACCTATGACTGATAAGACTTTTGTTCTTCGTAGTGATGCCTCTTCCACTGGGATCGGGGCAGCACTCATGCAGGAGTATTCAGGAACTCTGCATCCTGTGATGTATATTTCTAGGAAATTGAATGCGACAGAAAGGAACTATTCAGTTCTAGACCTTGAATTGTTAGCTATGGTTTGGTCCATCCTTAAGCTACAAAGATTCCTTCTTGGCGCGCATTTCATTGTGGAAACCGACCAAAAAGCTCTTACAGCTATTCAGAATAAGGATTTGAAGAGCTCGAGATCTACTCGATATGCGATAGCTCTTCAACCTTTTCATTTCACGGTTCGAGCTATCCGTGGTTCAGATAATGTGATGGCAGATATATTGTCTAGATGCCCACATGAGTCCAATTAAGTCTGGTGTCCTAGATTTCTTGATACACTTTTAGACTCATGACATTTCTTTAATGTCATAACAACATATTGACATATTTGTTTCACATTAGAATGGTAAATTAATTGTTTTCTTTCTCTATTACCATCGTTGGTGTATAGAGAAGGTTGAGTTGTCATAATATAATGGTCAAGAAAAAAATTTAGTCGACCACATATAATGTTTACATATATAGTACTTATTATAGTGCATTATGACATTTTACCAATTGTATCATTTGTATTGTTCTCAGAAAACCAATACTATGTGGATGCTACTTACATGGTGATCTTCAGGATACAGCAACTTTTTGTTCCTGGGATGACATCCTTGATTGATATGATATTTATGTTGTTAGGTTATGTATAAAGACTCTAATAAAGTGAATATGTCCATCCATTATATTATAATGATTAGATGACATTTACACGTCAAAATTAGTATGTTAATATGACTACTCAAGCTAGGTTGTCATTTGCTATTGCTATATATTGTATTATTGATATGTATGTGATTTTGTTAGTATTGCCAGCAAATGTATTTTTCGATGGCACCTTCCGGATTGTTTTCGTTTATATGGTGAGATGATTTTTTGTTCTCACTAGTCGCTCTATCGTGTATCGATTGAGATTGACATTTAGGCATTGTGTATGTTGATGCTTGCATCGGCGCATCATTCTTGCGTTTTGAGCTTGTTATATTATGCTCATTGATGTATTTAAAAAAAAAAATGTTTCATTTTTTTATCCGGAGGTTGCGGTAAACTGTTGCCGTCGTTTTTGACGGGTTCACAAGTTGTAAATTTATTTGATATTTTCTGCTGGGGAAAGTTAGGGAACTGGTAGTAACTTCACTGTGACAGTTTATGTAGGGTTATCTTCCCTTTCTTTCTTTGATTATTGCTGTCTAGGCATGCGCAGTGGCTGGGCGTGAACAGCGATTCTTCTGGAAAGCAGAGTTGATCTGGGTTCTGTGAGACAAGATGTCTGTTTGTTCTCTCTGCATTACCTTGGGGATGGAAACTCTTCCACTTGTTGTTTAAGGTTCCCCTGTGTTATTATGTTCGTCAGGAAGACGACAGTAGTTGTTAAGTTGTGATAGGAATTCGAAGCAAGGTAAAATGAACTTTAACATTGCCTTTATTTGCAGTGTTTGCAGAACATATTTTGAGTCAACCTGTGAGGAGAGCTCACGGATGGTTGAGATGCAGAGTACATTATTTGTTATGCTCGATGGAGCCAACTAAGACTGTTAGTCTTATATTTACACAGAAGCCCAGGAAAATAGATATTATTCTGAAACCCGCATGTTAGCGGTATATTTGAACATGGACGATTATGTCTACGTATGAGGAATCTACAGTGTTTACTTTCTCATAGAGGCCCAATATTATGGCCGATATCTTCGAACAGAAGAGTATATATATCTATCTGGAGTGGAAGACCAGATGAGATACAGCTTATTGCTATTGTGACTATGTAAATGAAAACTCGCCTGGTGTACGAGGGAGTTGTATAGAGTACCTGACGCGCTGATTCAGTGGTACCACTAATGTTATAGAACTATCTTCGAAAGGACAGATCATTATCGATAACGTCCGACTAGATGGATGGGTCATGCTATATGTGAACTTTAGATGTACTTGCCAGTCATTTATTCATTGATGTAATGTTCCTGATCCTCGTCTATTTGACTGTTGTAGATGTCACTGTGTAACGTAAATAAATGATAGTCATGAAACTGCAGTTACACAATTCATTGACTACTGTATGGGAGTGAGTGTGTGAATCAGCTACCTTTAAAGTACCATCAAGCATTCGCGTTCTTTCATCCACACCTCTTCATCAACCTATACAAAATGTCGGGGACTACACACCTTGGGAGCTGCCTTATGTTTGAATGTCAACATGACACCTTCACAGCACCCACGCCTGGTGAGCTAATTAGGCTACAATGCTATTTGGCCAAGGTCAGTCCGACTACATTCTGCACAGCCTCACACATCAACACAGAGCAGCGACATTAAGGTAGACGGAACAAAACTGTCATATAAACAGACCATAACATTTCACTATGTACACACCAGTAACAGTTCTTCACCAACTTTAACATGCATACGGAACTGGTGTGTAACATAAGGGCTTTTCTCTTTTTAATAAAGTAGTCCAATATAGACATGATGTCCTTTTATAATATAATTTGCTTAGTCTGTATTTCACTGTGTGCAATGCTGACCTAAAAGCAGCACAAATGCAAAATCTGTTTATCCTCAAGATCAATCAAGTGCAATTATCATAAATCATTGGAACTAAATGTGGAGCAGAAAAATACAAACTAGGACAATAAAAGACAGTAGTGCAAACAAAGAAAATATAATGATGGTAGAAAAAATAACGAATGTGCAAAAAATAAAATAAATGCTTAACACTAGAAGAATCGGAGCCGCGCTAGCGTAGTGGTTACCACACCGCTCTGGCGACCGGGTGATCCAGGATCAAACCCGGGCGACGGCATTTGAGGATTTTTCGTCGACCGGGATTTGGACTGGATTAACTCGAGACCTGGCGATGACATTTGAAGGAGTGTCGTCGACCAGGGATTGGCGGCTCCTGAGCCGACCCAGCTGTAATGGGTACCTCCGAAATCGGAGAGTATTTGCCTGAATGGCGAGGGACACCTGTCTATGTACAAGAAAAAAAGGGATACTCACGTAAAATCAATGTCAGGTTAGACATAAATAATAACCTGAGATTTCGCCTCGAGTATTAGCGGGCGTACGAAAAAAAAAAAGCCGTTATCAAGTCCATTGTCCGTGACATGATTAATCTGAACTCTGTCGTCAAATCTATAATCGACATATTACTTTTCTGGCCGTACATACATGAATCTCTCACATGTAGAATATCAAACATCTCCTCTAGAGTGCATGCATCTTGCGGACACAATATATTAGAGCAAGAGCTCGCACACACACACACACACACGCACACACGCACACACACACACACACACACGTCTTGTCCGTTACAGAACACAGCTAAAAAGTCCGTTACTTCTGCACTACACGAATCAAGTGACGCGCTTACAGCGACGCTCCGTTTAAATGGTACTCCATTTGAGCACAGCGATTTTTCAAACTAATGATTGCATCGCAGTGCGCAAAGTGAGATGTAACACTCTCATAATCTTCTCTTTTCGACTCTCGACGCACCGTACCTTTCGTCACTTTTTGCTAGACATGTGCTCTTTGTATACCTCCATTCCCCACTGCAGTGAACTACATGCTGTTTGGTTCTTTCTCGACCAGCGCACGTATCTTTTCATAGCCACAGACACTCTTCTCCGTCTTGCAGACGTGGTTCTTGAACTTAATTCTTTCGAATGTAATGGTTAGTTCTTAAACCAAATCAGTGGTGTTGCTATATTTCTTGCTTGCTTTTTCATATGCCATTTAGAGCACCATAGTTGGCAACAGTACTCTGGTCTTTTCCCCATAGTGTATCGCTTATATATCGATGATAGCATAGGCGTCATTGATTTGTCTGAAGCTGACTTATCTTGCTTTATTGATTTTGTTAACCACGTAGCACTGCAGTTAAAATATCCTCTTCCGTCACTTATTTATTCTCCAAGCATATTATGTGACTAGAAAAGTGTTCAGAGAGGCACCTCTGGTATCCTTTAGACGCGACAAGAACCTAAAGGATCTTCTTGTTTCACAGCCCTTTCACAACTGAGAGGACCGATGACTTTGGCACGCGACTTTGTGGCACAGCACGATGCATTACGTGCGAAAATGCCATTCTACCTCGTAAGGTGTCATTTCCCAAGGCCACGTTCACCATCACCGATGCTTTCACACGCGAGTCATGAAACGTCATTTACACCATAATATGCTAATGTTGCAGTGAAGCATATATTGACTATACAGGTCAACGACCTGGGGACAGATAATGCCAGCAACTCTTTAGCATCTCCTGGGAGGAATCCACACCAGTAGCCATTCACTTCAATGGCCGGACCATTACGGTCCTATAGACATCCAGGTAACTGCGTTCAGATTCTGTTCCTCCAACACTGCTAATGGAGCATCTTGAACAACGCCTCATTCATCGTAGGAGATGCCTCAAACCATTAGGTCTTAATACCCAATATTGCTTTGCCTGGTGCTACCTTTCAACTCTTAATCTTTGACCCCTCATTGAGTTATTACTGTGTTATTCCATCTCCACCTTGCATGGAGGCATTTCTGGAGTCATCTTTGTATGACCATCAGCTATGCAATATGCTATAATAATATACATGTGGAAGTGAACCTCTGTCTGTGAGGCTAATTACAACTTCATTGACTCTTGAAATGATCCACACACATCTTGAATTTCCCCTGTGGTGAAACTTGGTGAGGATCCAACATTGCACACTAAGCTTGGAGAAGTCACTTGAGCCCCAGATGTGATTCTTTGGATTTGACCTGGATGACTGCATGCAGGAAGATCTCACTGTGGACCCAGTGATAGGCAGGAGGGGGGGGGGGGTGAAGCTGAGAAGTGGCTCTGTGCAGGACGTGGCAATTTCTTGGGATATCCCAAAACCAAAACACAGTATTTTAGCTCTGCATAGTTGGTGAGCCCCCTTAGATGGCGGGAAATACACAGTATGCCACACGCCACTTACTCTTAGCATGGGAACAAATGTGATGATCCTTTAAATGCCAGCCAAGCTGGAGAAACTGGATCTCATGACTTCAACTCAACACGTTTCGGATTGGCAGAAAAGCCTAGATCTACAGTGCAGATTATACCATGGACTCATTAAATTGGTATTGGCTGCAAAATTGCGAGAAGCTCAACAGCCGTAGTTAAACAACAATTACATCTCCACTTTTGGCCAAAAATTGACCCAAGGTTATGAATCGACATTACGTAGTTTAATATACACAATATCATAAGGCTAGCAGTTGGGAACTTCATACAACATTTAATTTTAATGTGACACTTACTTCTTTTCAACTACTAACCCAAAAACGTTGAACACGTTTTTTTCTCAAAACAAGCACGTAATGGCTCATACACCAGAAAACAAACACGTGAATGGCTCATACACCAGAAAACAAACACGTGAATGGCTCATACACCAGAAAACAAACACGTGAATGGCTCATACACCAGAAAACAAACACGTGAATGGCTCATACACCACACGTTAAAACACCAAACACGTGAATGGCTCATACACCAGAAAACAAACACGTGAATGGCTCACACCAGAAAACAAACACGTGAATGGCTCATACACAGAAAACAACACGTAATGGCTCATACACCAGAAAACAAACACATGAATGGCTCATACACCAGAAAACAAACACGTGAATGGCTCATACACCAGAAAACAAACACGTGAATGGTTCATACACCAGAAAACAAACACGTGAAAACACAGAAAACAAACACGTGAATGGCTCATACACCAGAAAAACAAACACGTGTGAATGGCTCATACACCAGAAAACAAACACGTGAATGGCTCATACACCAGAAAACAAACACAGCTACATACACCAGAAAACAAAACAGTTGTGAATGGCTCATACATCAGAAAAGAAACTCAAGTTTAGAAGGACATACACTAGAAAACCAAACACGTGAATGGCTCATAAATCAGTAGGATAGAAAAACACACATACATCAGAAAACAAACACGTGAATGGCTCATACACCAGAAACAAACACAAACACGAAAAACCAAAACACACTCTTCTTCTTTTGTTGGCTTGAAATATATTGTCTATATCTGCAATGTTGTTTCTTGTATAAACTTCACTGTCTTTTGTAGTTCATACAGAGGTCCATATAGTTTTGCTTCCAGTGTTGTTTCTCTGGGCCAGTGGGTTTGCCTCAATATATCATATGCGGGGCAATCTTGAAGTACGTGCTCCGGAGTCTGGAGTGCCTGTCCACATGTACACATGGCTGAATTGCCAATCTTGAATTTTGTATACATGTGGCTGCGGAGGCTGTTGTGTCCTGTTCTGAGGCGCAGAATGACTATTTGTTCTGATCTGTTCATAGCTTGGTAGTCATCTTGCGTTGGTGTTGGTGGCTTTCTGATTGATTTGATCATCTATTTCTTCTGATGGTACGTAACTGGTACATCAAATTGCTCGTCTGCAGCACCTTTTTTAGCCAGTCCGTCTGCTCTCTCGTTTCCTGGTATTCCACAATGAGACGGTATCCACTGCATGGCGACTCTGCGCTGGTTGCACAGTTCAGAAAGTAGGGCTTGTATACCTGGCAGTTTTCTGGACTGAAGTGCTTGGAGTGCTGATCTTGCATCTGTCAGGAATACTACAGGCTGTGGACCGAGATTGGTGTTCAGTAGTTTCTCAGCTGCCACCATGATTGCCTGGACTTCTGCATCATAGTTGTTACAGAATTTCCCCGTTGGTACTCTGACCGTATCCCTAGTGTTGTTTGGGTATTCTATGTACACTCCTGCTCCTCCATTCTTTACTGCATTTTGTGCTGACCCATCCGTGTATACTCGGACCCAGAGGTCCTGTGAGTACTCATCATCCAGGAAACTGAGAGTGACTGTCCTACGTTGCACGCTGTTCTGTTCATCCCTGTCGAATATTCCTTTCACTTTTATGTGGATGTGTACTGGTAGTCCATGCTCCTCTCTCCAAGGGGTTTGTTCTGGTACAGACTTTAGGGGGCTGTTAACTTCAGTTGTTAACATCACAAGGGAACCTTGCTGTGGAAACCTTAAAGTAAGAGAAATGTAAGAAGACAACATCAAATAGAGGCCGATTATAAGGGAAAAACATGAGGGGGATAAAGTAGACGTGAAGAATTCTTGAACAGAGGGCACTGAAAGACTTGACGTGTTTGTTTACTGAATGGTTGTGCTAAATCTGAAGTTAAAAGTTAATGAGAGAATATACAACAATAATAACATTCTTTGATTTTCTAATCAATAAACAAGTGTCACCATTAACAAGCAAAAACCTCTATCACTGATGTAAGAGTCTTTAACATCACAACCTTCTGTACTGAAGCATCAACAGCAACAAAAAATGAGTGTCACCATAAACTAGCACAAACCTCTAACTATCACTACTATAACAGACTTTAATATCACAACTATCTGTACTTGTAACATCAACAAAACAATAACAATGTGCTCATAGCTTCGTGCTTCAATTACATAACTAGTAGGGCAACATTAACACTTTCATATAAATTATTTGAACAGCAGCAATAACAGCAACAACAACAATAACAATAACAAACACAACAACAACAGCAGCAACAACAGCAGCAGTAACAACAACAACAACAGCAGCAACAACAGCAACAACAACGACAACACACCTTGTCTTTCCCGTTCCTGTCTTGCCAAGGTCACAGTGTCCATCTTCTTGTTACCTGAACATAAATATTTTTTTGTTTTAAAAAATATTTGTAACACGTCATCATATCATTACAACAAACTCTATCGTCTTCTCTACCCCCACAGTCCACCTCATAATTACAAACACAACAACCATCATTGACCCAACATCACTATCATCATGACTGTCAGATATTCATACCATTTAAAATAGGTCCAAATCTAAGCAAGTTCATTAATCGTTATAAGTCCGGGATGAGTAAGAGATTATAGTGGTTATCCCACTTGAACAGCATTTTTCTAGCTGTTAATTTATTTAAAAAATTAACAAGCGTATGGTATCAGAATCTTCGAGATTCAGAACGCTTCTCACAGCGGCTGAGTTCCGCGTGAGATGGATTTTCTAAGCTATTTTTGAGCTGTGAGCGAGAGTTCTCGGAGAGTTAGCCCCACGCATGTGTGATTGGCTGGGGTGTTCTGGGAAAGAATAGTTTAGTGTCAGTGTGTTCCAGAGCGAGTGTACTGGGAAGATGTGGAGTGTTTTTCGGTGTGTACCAGTGGGTATGATTTTGGTACAGGCATGATTTCTTATGGATTAGGTGTGATTATCTGTGAGGAGGCCATATTTATGATTATCTGCAGCCTTGGATAAGATGTACTTGATATTAAGGAGATGGTCCTAAGGCACCTGATGGAGTTTGTACAGGCCAGTTTTTTGAGTGATGATGTGAAGAGTATCGTGAGGAGGCCATATTTATATTGTAGCACGGTGATGATAACCATTTGCTAGAGGATCCATTATGATATGATAGCGCTGATGTGAAGAGTATCTGTGAGGAGGCCATATTTATATTGTAGCACGGTGATGATAACCGTTTGCTAAAGGATCCATTATATGATATGATAGCGCTAATGTGAAGAGTATCGTTGAGGAGGCCATATTTATATTGTAGCACGGTGATGATAACCGTTTGCTAAAGGATCCATTATGATATGATAGCGCTGATGTACCAGAGCAACTCTGGGAAGGTTAAGGCGGCCGGCGTGATGCCGACCACATCACCCCTAGTGTGCCGACGGTCAAGATAATATGGGCCTAACACCATATTTATATTGTAGCACGGTGATGATAACCGTTTGCTAAAGGATCCATTATTATATGATAGCGCTAATGGTGAGGAGTATCTTAGCAGTCCTTCCTGATGAATTATTATACGTTAGTACTACGATGTGGATCCTTTTTTGTATGCTATTATAACATGCTGTATTTCGTCTATGTCGTTGTGACCGTGTTGTGGTATAAATAAACTGTTCTTTAAATGTCAACAACCGTTTCAACGCTCCATGACTCGTACGTGAGCTATCGTGGTGTGAGTGACAGTTATCAAACACCCTTCAAACATTCCCGACACGGTAACAGCACAGCAGTACACATACGGATGATTAGCCTGTGTGGCGTGATATTTGATATTTATATAGCAACCCATCATTTTCCTATTACAACATCACCTCGATTGTTACAGTGGTGGCCAAAACTTTCGGACGTGATGCCCACGTCATCCGCGTTATATGACTCTCTTCTACACTGTGTGGCGCATTTAAGAATCCATCATCATTATCAAACTTTACAGTGATGACATCACCAACTACGGGTGCAATAGAGGTGGTTTTCAAACTTACATGGTGTGATGCCTACTATAGAAGTCTTACCCCAAAACAGACGTTGAACATAACTAGGTGATAACATATCTGATGGAACGTGGCTTATTAATACCCATCTACAAAAAGGACTTTAACATATCTAACATTTCTTTTGATAAGATATGCAGAGATATCCAGTTCTGCTTTTTGAATTGAAGTTTTCAAGTGAACTGTGCCAATATTTTGGTGGCGCGATTACAGAAGTTTACCATCATAGTAGACAAGAGATGTCAAGTACCTCCTTTCATGTGGATTATCAACGAGATTAATAGACTGTGTACCCCTACAGTTACAGAGGGAATTCAAGATGAATTGCAGTCATTCTACACGTGTGCCTCAAGTGGAGGATTTGCAGTAATACAGTTTCTGTTTACCTGTGCAGTGTCGAGCACACAGCATACTGTGTCAAGGACAAAGGACCTGAAGTGAGAGGTGTCAAGTACCAGTGACCTTATGCGGCGGCTGTTTCCCCAGCAGACTGTGCGATACCCATTGTTTAGCATAAAGGACGGGATTTACAGATAAGTGGTTTTTGTTGTGGAAACTGTACCATTTCTCCTGTGTCAATAAGCCTTCCTATATTGTGTACTATTTGTTTTAATGAGTATTTCATGTTAAATATTCTGTTTCATGTTGACTTATGAAGGTAAAATCCCAGTTTACCCAGGGCTTCATAAGTGTTCTTTAGGATTTGGTTTGTAGGTGTCAAGTTTGTGACAATTCCGGTTTAAGGCTATAGACCTTACCGAAGTCTAGGTTGCTAGTTGTCTCTTGGGACAAGTAAGTGTGTAGTTGTGACGTAACGTATCATTGTTGTTCTGGTAGTATTTTTTCTCTGTTTTTTAGTTTAGTGATTAATTTGTTTGTGAGCGTCTTTCTCTATTTCCTATCTTTTAGCTTTTATACACATTTTCGTTTATACACGGTGTTGTTTATTGTCTTGTTGCTATTCGCAGTTATCATTTCATGTTTTTAAAAATTTTTTGCTTCAGTTCGGCTTTATTGCTCAGTTGACTTCTGCGAACGTTATCATTTGTTCTCTAGTACCTTGTCTTTGTAACCGTTATTTCTATTGTCTGTATTATATGTTAGTTTTTTATGACTTATTGTAGGACTTTAGTGCATAAGTGTTTAATGGCTATGTGACATAATATTGACATCACTCATATTGATATAAATTTATGCTGGGTATGTACTTTTGTCTGTTTTTGTACAACCAGATGGATGTTAAACGTGATAACATATTGAAAAGTATGCGTACGTTGTTGCGCGACGGCATTCATGATGAAAAGAAAGAGGAGTTAAGGGATGAAGAGCAGATAGAAGGCATTAAACAGAGTGCGCTACAGGAAAGGGCGAAGATTTTAGAAAGTGTTGCTAAAGAGAGTAAATTACAAGCAACAGTGACTAAACTTGAAAGTGATTTATATAAATCAAACTTGGATCTTGAAAGTGTGCAAGAAGCATTAAATTCGGCATTGTGCAGGATTAAATACTTGGAAGTTAAGTTGGAAGATAAGCAAGGCAAAACTATTAATCTCACGCAGAAACTTCAAGAACAGAAAGAGATGAATGACAAGTTGAAGGTTGAGAGCAATGTTCGTGAGAAGACTTACATAGAAATGCTTCATAATGTGTTAGATGATAATGATATTCTCAGTCGCCAACTGAAGGAAATGAATAAAGTGAAAAAGGATGAGAGGGTGAAATTAGAAGAGTTAACTATGAAGGAAAAGAAGGTAGCTAAAATCGATAAATCACTGACGGAGGAGAGATGGGGAGTTTTGACATTTGATGACGTAATTAAGAAACAAAGTGAAGAGATTTCACTTAAGAATATTGAAATCACGGAATTAAGGAAAAGAGTTCAAAAAACTAACCTTGTACCTAAAGTTGGAAAGCCTCATATAAACATAACAAGGGACAAGACTAGTAGTACTTGTGCCCAAAGTAATACTCAGTATGTTAGTAGCCATAAGGATTTTATTATGCCTGTTACTGATTCAGAGGTTAAGCACGCTGCCACAGAAAAGAAGAGAAAACAATCTTGACAGGAGAGATAATACAGATTTTAAACATTACCAAGGGAGCTCAGCAAATTGTAATCTGTCTTCTCCAACAAACCAGAGACAGTTTAATAGATCTCAATATTTTGGTTCTGGAGATTTTCAAAAGTATGGTAGAAATGATTACATGAAAGATTACCAATCTTACGATAATGGTTCTAGAAGACAACAAAAACAATATGGCAGATATTTTTATCAAAAGAGAAATAATAATGGCAACTTTGCTAAATTTTCTCAACAAAGGCCTAAAGTTATTAATAAACAAAGTAATTATAATAAGAATAGTGTCTCAAATACAACTGCTTGTTCTGCGTGTGGTTTTGAGAAAGTATCTCGCTGTCATGAGGGTAGAAATTTTTTTCAGCATCCAATAGCAACGACCTTGAGTTACGATCATTTTCTGCCCCATAAGCCTTCTGTGGTGTTTACACGTGTCAAGGGAAGGCTTGTTGATCATGGTGAAAGGGCTACAAGTTTACACAAGCCACAGTTTAGGTAAAGGTAACGCTAATTTCATTTTACATCGTTCAATCTTGCTGTGAATTAAAATATAATTTTTTTTTCATTTGTATATTTTCACAGCGACGGATTTGCAATAAAAGTCAATGCTCCGCTGTTACATTAGCAGAGAGTATAAGGTATGCCACCTTGTATCCATGTGGTTGACCAAGTAAAGCCGGACAGCAAGTTGACTCTGAATTGTATGCGGTTATCTTTCCAAGTTTATGAGACTATTCAATACGGCTGGAATTATTGCCTGTTCAACTTGTTAAGAATATATATATTATTGTATCGAATAAATATAGGATATTATATAGAATTGAGTTAAGATACCATATAACTTCTCTTAGATAGTGTGTAAACTCATTTTTTATGCACTATTTTATGCACATATTTATTTTTTGTACGACGATGTTTTGATAATGCACGAAGTTATTTTCATACTATTCTTACACTATTGTGTTATAACGAAGATTGTATGTATTGTGATTGCGATGAGGTGTAAGATATCAGTTGCGAGTGACTTGTCTCTGTAACTTTTTGATGAAAGCAGTGGACTATAGTATTCACGCACGCTAGTCATAAGACTATGCCCATTTAGTCAATTCATGATTGACCATTATGCTCCGTTGTGAGCTTGGAGCTACGAGAGCTGATACATCAAACATTGATGTGTTTTGGCAGCGGTGATTATTAAGACTGTTTTATATGCATGATGAGATTGCCAGCCCTATGCACAACCTCATTAGCTAAGCATGGTGCAGTAGTCGTCTTCAGAGAGTCTCTGTACTCACTAAATTTAAAATTCTTTCTTGTGTTTTGATGTCATGTTTAGTTTATGTATTAGCACATTCTAAGACATTATGTAGTAACCATTATATTGTGAATAATAATTTTGGAAACGTAGTTTTATTATATCAGAGTTAATTTTGTATTGGAAGTTGAGAACATATTCTGAAACATTGATTTCTGAGTTTTTCGAGAGAATAATACTTGTGAATTTAAAATAATTTGATTCTTTTTTTTCTTGCAATTTAGACATGCATCATTTTCCCAGCAGATTGTTTTGATTTTGTGTCTGCTTAAGTATAAGAATTTTTGTATGTCACACATTTTTGTTAAGCTAATTACATTTTTGGTATGTTAATATAGGGTTAAATTTAAAAAAGTTAAAATACCATTTTTATTTAACTTAGCATTATGAAATATTTTTGTTTTTTACTTTTTGGAAAATGTTTTCTAAGATTGTAAAATTTTTTCGGTACCCTGCGCTTAACTGTGCGCTAGAGGGGGTAATAATGTGTTTTTTACTTAACGCTTGATGGTGCGTTAGTTGGAGTTTATTTATAACGGTATTTTTTGTGTGTATAATGTCTATGATAGTTCATTGTTACTTATGAATAAGTTGTATAACGGGGTTAAGTGTCAGATTATGCTTTGTTTAGCAATGGCTTTCTTTTGTGGTTGTTAGATATACACATACATTGTCTTTGTGTCCTATACTTTCTTGTCATGATTATATGTATTTATATAATACGTTGTTTGAATAAATGGTTATTACGATGTATTAATCTATCGTTCTCTACAGACATATCTTTGTTTTCTTCTGTCTTTCCTGATTATTCTTCATTTTATGCCATTTCTTCTACTGACTTTTCGGTAGCGGTTCATATGTGGGCTATACTTTCATGTTGCATTTATATGTCACTTGATACTATTTGTATTCTTCTTCATCCTACTATACTGATACTTGCATCATGTATATTGTTAGGTTAATTCTATGCTGAATGGACTTAACTTTGTTGAAAGCAGATTATTTCTGTAGACTTAGCTGATTATTTTGTATGCTTTGTTTTCTGCTTTACTCATAATGCTAATATTTTTTGACGATATATAGTATTTGGACTTAACAGGTTGATTAATTTTACTGATTGGAGCTTTATTGCCTACTCATTTTTTGGCTGAGGTAATCTTTTCAAAAAAAAAAATGATGTTATCATTTTTTTTCCCCCGGGTGTGGTGTAAACTGTTAAGTCCAAATCTAAGCAAGTTCATTAATCGTTATAAGTCTGGATGTACAAGAGATTATAGTGGTTATCCCACTTGAACAGCGTTTGTCTAGCTGTTAATTTATTTAAAAATTAACGAGCGTATTGTATCAGAATCTTCGAGATTCAGAACGTTTCTCACAACGGCTGAGTTCCGCGTGAGATGGATTTTCTAAGCTATTTTTGAGCTGTGAGCGAGAGTTCTCGGAGAGTTAGCCCCACGCATGTGTGATTGGCTGGGGTGTTCTGGGAAAGAATAGTTTAGTGTCAGTGTGTTCCCGAGCGAGTGTACTGGGAAGATGTGGAGTGTTTTTCGATGTGTACCAGTGGGTATGATTTTGGTACAGGCATGATTTCTTATGGATTAGGTGTGATTATCTGCAGATAAGATGTACTTTATTTAAGGAGGTGGTCCTAAGGCCTTGGAGTGTACAGGCCAGTGTTTTTGAGTGATATTAGTATCGTTGAGGAGGCCATATTTATATTGTAGCATGGTGATGATAACCGTTTGCTAAAGCAGATCCTTTATGATATGATAGCGCTGTTGTGAAGAGTATCGTATGAGGAGGCCATATTTATATGTAGCACACTGTGATTGATAACCGTTTGCTAAAGGATCCATTATGATATGATAGCGCTGATGTGAAGAGTATCGTTGAGGAGGCCATATTTATATTGTAGCACGGTGATGATAACCGTTTGCTAAAGGATCCATTATTATTTGATAGCGCTAATGGTGAGGAGTATCTTAGCAGTCCTTCCTGATGAATTATCATACGTTAGTACTACGATGTGGATCCTTTTTTTTGTATGCTATTATAAACTGTGTAACATGCTGTATTTCGTCTATGTCGTTGTGACCGTGTTGTGGTATAAATAAACTGTTCTTTAAACGTCAACAACCGTTTCAACGCTCCATGACTCGTACGTGAGCTATCGTGGTGTGAGTGACAGTTATCAAACACCCTTCAAACATTCCCGACACGGTAACAGCACAGCAGTACACATACGGATGATTAGCCTGTGTGGCGTGATATTTGATATTTATATAGCAATCCTGGTTTCCAATCATAGTTCTCCAATTGCAATCCTGATTTTGATAACAACATTAGTTTGCGACAACAGATTTACGCTTACAACAGTGGTTATAGCAATACTATCTCATTGCAACAGGTATTTTTTACATGAGAGATCGACTACTCTATCGTTTGAACAACTATCCAGTTGTTACAATTATCTGAAAACAGGATGTCAAATATTAGATATATTCATCACTGTTATCTGACCTGGTCTACTTCCATCACCCACAGTAAACGCGTCAACAGCGGGTTTTCCCGCTGTCTTCAAATAAAGGCTTGACATTCTATTTAAGTTCAGTGATAAACTAATTGTAATAACAGGAGGTAATGTACTGACTGTGACCATAGGATGAGCGGGCGTAAAAAAAGGGGGGGGGGGGGGGGGGGGGGGGGGGGGGGGGGGGGGGGGGGGGGGGGGGGAGAGGGGGCTATAAAAGTTATGGCGGGAAGGAGGGGCTATAAAAGAAATGGCGAGAAGGAAGCCAGCATGTTAATAATTTACACACTACTATCACATTCATCTCTCACATTGACTGTGTAAATAACGTCCACACTACTATCACGTTCATCTCTCACATTGAATGTGTAAATAACTTCCACACTACTATCACGTTCATCTCTCACATTGACTGTGTAAATAACTTCCACACTACTATCACATTCACCTCTCACATTGACTGTGTAAATAACTTCCACACTACTATCACGTTCACTTCTCACATTGACTGTGTAAATAACTTCCACACTACTATCACGTTCACCTCTCACATTGACTGTGTAAATAACTTCCACACTACTATCACATTCACCTCTCACATTGACTGTGTAAATAACTTCCACACTACTATCACGTTCACCTCTCACATTGACTGTGTAAATAACTTCCACACTACTATCACGTTCACCTCTCACATTGACTGTGTAAATAACTTCCACACTACTATCACGTTCACCTCTCACATTGACTGTGTAAATAACTTCCACACTACTATCACATTCATCTCTCACATTGACTTCGTAAATAACGTCCACACTACTATCACATTCATCTCTCACATTGACTTTGTAAATAATTTCTCCACTACAATCACATTCATCTCTCACATTGACTTTGTAAATAACTTCCACACTACTATCACATTCATCTCTCACATTGACTTTGTAAATAACGTCCACACTACTATCACATTCATCTCTCACATGGACTTTGTAAATACTTCCACACCACAATCACATTCATCTCTCACATTGACTTTGTAAATAACTTCCACACTACTATCACTTTCATCTCTCACAATGACTTTGTAAATAACTTCCACACTACTATCACATTCATCTCTCACAATGATATTGTAAATAACTTTCACACTACTATCACGTATTTGGGAGACTTGACGTATACATTACATTCATAATTATCCATGTCAGGAATATTATGAAATCACCCCCCCTCCCCAACCTTTTTCTTTCAAACGATTGGCGCTTTCTTAGCGTCGTCACAAACACATGCTGGGGCAGGACAGTGAATATAACCTGACGGTTCAGTCAATCTAATTCATTGCGAGATTCACGCTTGCCACAGACACCAGACTTGCCAGTAGTTTGAATCAGGATTCCATTTTATCAGACCGGACCTTTATATTGGAGTATTTATCAAGACTTAAAAAAACAACTCAGGAAATCTGTATCATTTTAAATAAGGACAACCGGAATATCTGAGGAAGGTTAACAAGAGTCAATCATCTTATGTCACACAGGTTTAACAGCAAGAGACAATAATTTTGTGTCACACATGTTTAACAACAAGAGACAATCATTTTGTCTCACACAGGTTTAACAACAATAGACAATAATTTTATGTCACACAGGTTTAACAACAAGAGTCAATCATTTTGTATCACACAGGTTTAACAATAAGAGAATCATTTTATGTCACATATGTTTAAAAAGAATCGCTCATTTTGTGTCACACAGGTTTAACAAGAGTCAGTCTTTCTGGAAACCACAGTGAAAGAGAGGCAGAGGTAGACCAAAAACTCATGGAGCTGGAAACAGAGGTGAAAATGATGAGGAAAACATGGAAAGAACTTGATCAGATGGCACAGGACTTGAAGAAGTGGCATGTGTTTATTGAAGGCCTATGATCATCGGGGAGGTAACGGATATTGATTTGCGGTTTAACCACAAGAGACAATCATTTGTGTCACACAGGTTTAAAAACAAGAGACAATCATTTTGTGTCACACAGGTTTAACAACAAGAGACAATCATTTTGTGTCACACAGGTTTAACATCAAGAGACAATCATTTTGTGTCACACAGGTTTAACAATAGAAGACAATCATTTTGTGTCACACAGGTTTAACATCAAGAGACAATCATTTTGTGTCACACAGGTTTAACAATAGAAGACAATCATTTTGTGTCACACTGGTTTAACATCAAGAGACATTTCATTTTTGTCACACAGGTTTAACAACAAGAGACAATCATTTTGTGTCACACAGGTTTAGCAATAAGAGAAAAACATTTTGTGTCACACAGTTTTAACAACAAGAGACATTCATTTTGTGTCACACAGGTTTAACAATAAGAGAAAAACATTTTGTGTCACACAGGTTTAATAACAAGAGACATTCATTTTGTGTTACACAGGTTTAACAATAAGAGACATTCATTTTGTGTCACACAGGTTTAAAAACAAGAGACAATCTATTTGTGTCACACAGGTTTAACAACAAGAGAAAACCATTTTGTGTCACACAGGTTTAACATCAAGAGACATTCATTTTGTGTCACACTGTGTTAAATATACTTCTTTGTTGAATTCCACCAGAGTTAAATGCTGTTTCTATATATACGGTTGAATGGTGTATAGATATGAAGTTGTATTGTTCCTTGTTCACACTGACATCAACTATTTACAGGACCACAGTGTTAAGAGGTATGGTGGTCTGTGGAAGCTCCAATGTTAAAGACTTGTTGTTGGCCCCAGCGTTGCTCGTCAGAGTGGTTGTTAGGAATAGGAATATCAACTCGACCTACGCAGTGGTGTGTAGACATAGAGTGAGAGTATAATTCGCGAATGATGAAAGAGTTCGAAGAGTTGATAACTGTTCTTTTACTCACTCATGTATGGCTGGAAGTCATCGACGCCAACTGCTGTGTACTTTTTGTTACAGTTTAATTGGACGTACACATTCGACAGCACGGATACAGTGACAAATCACAGGTTGGCATAATACATCATGGTACAATTGATAAATGGTCTTGTAATGATACATGGGCACTCATTGAATCATAGCACAATGGAATGTCAGTAGACAAGCACTCAGTATTGCCCATATATATATATATATATCATCTGAGTTTGCTGACAAAGCACGTCAGTTTATAAACAATATTCAAGATGGCTTCTAGACCTAACCTCGTCTAGCGAAGATTCCTTTAAATAATGTTCAGCACATATTTTTCATATAATCATTTTGAACCGCTAGTAATGGGTTCTCATCTGTAGCAGTGATCTCTGGACTCATCAAGCGATAGTACGGGGCATCCCTTTTCTCTTCTTGAAAGTCACAAAATATTTGGATACCAGATGGCTTCTGGTGAGCTGTCACTCACGTTTGGATACAGACAATGAATCTGTATTAAAGTTAGTCATTCATTAAATGTTCTCATGGCTCTGTAGATTCTATCATGATACATTTGACTTCATCATACAAGATATAGTGCTGCTAGAAATGAATGTCTTCTTCATCTAGTTAAATATTCTCTCAGACGTACAAATCGTGCGTCTGCTTATCGAAAACGATGGCTTCGTAGAGTTCATAAGGAAATGCTTTTGTTACCTTGGTATCAGAAATATGATCTCTGTCGGCCATTCCTTTGGCAATATAGAATAAACACTGGGGTAAAGCATACAGGATAGGTCTAAACGTCTATCACTTTCCCCATCAATCTTGAGATCACTTTTCCCGGCGACAAGCCGATACAGAAAAACACGACAGCCCCCATCAGGGCGAAGCCAAATCACAACTCTCTAGCGACACATCCACTGAACAGCCTTTGACCTTTCTAGCGACACAGAACATACAGTTCGACTTAGATATGTAAAGATATACAGATATAAGACAGACTCGTCCTACCTAGACAAACAATACACATAAATTCAGGCCATAGATATTCTGAAGCAAGAACAATCTATTCCTACCCAAACAAAGAATAAATCGTAGTAAAACTAGATTCGTCCGCGGAGTTCGATCTGAGACTCCTTTCAAGGGGAAGTAACTCAATATTGACTTTTCCTTAAGCAAAAGAGTTTCTATTTTGTTTACAAAATATTTGCGAACATAACAAGCATACAAATGTATAATATTGCAAGATATCAAAGACTGCACGTAACACACTGGTTTAGCAATAAGAGAAAACCATTTTGTGTGATAAAGGTTTAACAAAAAGAGACAATCATTTTGTTTACACATGTTTAACAACAAGAGAAAACCATTTTGTGTCACAAGGTGAAAATGATAAGGAAAACATGGAAAGAACTTGATCAGATGGCACAGGACTTAAAGAAGTGGCATGTGTTTGTTGAAGGCCTATGATCATCGGGGAGGTAAAGGATATTGATTTGTGGTTTAACAACAAGAGACAATCATTTTGTGTCACACAGGTTTAACAGTAAGAGACAATCATTTTGTGTCACACAGGTTTAACATCAAGAGACAATCATTTTGTGTCACACAGGTTTAACAATAAAAGGCAATCATTTTGTGTCACACAGGTTTAACATCAAGAGACAATCATTTTGTGTCACACAGGTTTAACAATAGAAGACAATCATTTTGTGTCACACAGGTTTAACATCAAGAGACATTTCATTTGTGTCACACAGGTTTAACAACAAGAGACATTCATTTTGTGTAACACAGGTTTAACAATAAGAGAAAATCATTTTGTGTCACTCAGGTTTAACAATAAGAGACATTCATTTTGTGTCACACAGGTTTAACAACAAGAGACAATCTATTTGTGTCACACAGGTTTAACAACAAGAGAAAACCATTTTGTGTCACACAGGTTTAACA
This sequence comes from Oreohelix idahoensis, assembly GCA_024509875.1. NCBI lineage: Eukaryota > Metazoa > Mollusca > Gastropoda > Stylommatophora > Oreohelicidae > Oreohelix > Oreohelix idahoensis. Next base: position 26,716 of record JAMPIV010004507.1, read on the forward strand.
TCAAGAGACATTCATTTTGTGTCACACTGGTTTAGCAATAAGAGACAATCATTTTGTGTCACACAGGTTTAACAATAAGAGAAAACCATTTTGTGTGATAAAGGTTTAACAAAAAGAGACATTCATTTTGTGTACACATGTTTAACAACAAGAGAAAACCATTTTGTGTCACACAGGTTTAACAATGAGACATTAATTTTGTGTCACACAGGTTTAACAATAAGAGAAAACCATTTTGTGTCACACAGGTCTAACATCAAGAGACATTTCATTTGTGTCACACAGGTTTAACAACAAGAGACATTCATTTCGTGTCACACAGGTTTAGCAATAAGAGAAAAACTTTTTGTGTCACAGTTTTAACAACAAGAGACATTCATTTTGTGTCACACAGGTTTAACAATAAGAGAAAATCATTTTGTGTCACACAGGTTTAACAACAAGAGACAATCATTTTGTGTCACACAGATTTAACAACAAGAGACAATCATTTTGTGTCACACAGGTTTAACAACAAGAGACAATCATTGTGTGTCACACATGTTTAATAAAAAGAGACAATCTTATCCCCACATCTTATTCAACTAGTCAACATCAATGTCTTAACTTTTAAAAAAGATATTCATCAGCGCTGAGTGTAAAATTACAGCTAGAAATTCTTATACATATTTCAGTCACTGACATGACAGTAAGACATTTATTACTGAAATATTAAAATTCCCCAATTTATTTTCAGTGTTTACAAGTAAAGTACACAAAATTATGTTGAATGTTCTTACCTTGTGTCTGTAATTAGTTCTGTGTTGATAATGTCGTCATCAATATCGTTTTACAATGTTTTCTCGACAACGATCTTGACTTGTGTGAAGGATACGAGCTGATGGTGTTAGGAGCTAAAAATAAAACACACGGACTTTACAGATGACGTCATATGTCATACCAAGTTTTCCCGTTTCTGACAATATCGGTCTTACATTGGCTTTGGTGACAAGGTTTTAGTTTGTAGTCAATTGACCACACGAGTGTCCGTGAATGTATTGTTGGTTATCCGTGTGCATAGTTGTCGTCTATGGACACCTTGAAGGTGCGTGAATGGCTTATAGGGTGCTCGTGCACCTAACCTGTTGTCTATAGACCGCATGAGTGTCCATTAATGGATTATAGGAGAGTCCGACAACTGAACCTAACATTTAAAATGTAAAATTATTTATTATGCTTTTATGTACATTTATGTACATTTTGTTCTAACAAGTCGAGCAGACTATTATGCCTTTCGACTCTCAAGCAGGTTTCTTTTTACTTACTTTTTACTACAACTACAACTGCAACAACTTCAGCATGTTAGGTAACTCTTTACAGAGCGATACAACAGGAAGCAATCTGATCATCAGAAGGAGTCCCCCCGTCGAACAAGTGTTTCAGCCCTCTACTCCTTTACACTCTAAGAGGGGGCGGGCCCACTTGGGTCATGACTCCCAAGCGTTTCGGCCTCCTGTTGTCTTGTATCGAAAATGAACCCATTTCACTTTAGGTAGCAACTTTAAAATCCACAACTCCGCCAGCCGTGGAGGCAAATTTGAAAGTAACAAAGAGAAGACAAATTATTCCGTTCGTTCCGTCGCACACACTGAGACACCATCGCGAAGCCGACAAGTCTAGCCACTGCGCGTTTGCCACTGAAATTCTGATACTGACACTCCTTATAGTACACACCGCCTATTGCTCCTCAGTCACAGCCCGTTCACTAGTACACCAAAAAACTCAGCGTATTCCTGGTGTTTTCTGTACCGCAGCGTTTATTGTCACGATTTCCATTGCCCATTGCGGTTGTTCCACAGCCAGCCTGATGCCATTTCGGCAGTTTCACTAAGCCTCTTTAGTGCCCTTGTTCTCGACTGTCCCTTCAGCCCCAACAGTTTCAATGGATCTTACACTGATGCAGCCACAAACCCTCTTGCGCCCACTTCAACAGCCATGACCCTTGCAGTGAACCCATCGTGTCTCAGATCCGCGGCCACATCACTATACTTGGCCGCTTTGAACGAATGATGCTCGTCTAATCTGGATTCAAATGGCACGGTCAGTTCAATCAGTATGACCTGAAGCGTTGCTGAAGAATGAAGCACTATATCCGGCCGTCTGCGCGATTTTCTGATACTCTCTGGATATGTCCTTCGTCCAGGTAGGTCTATCGCCATCTCCCAGTCGTTTGCATAGTCAAGAAGAGATGGTAAACTGCTACCAGGTTTACTCGGTTTGGGGTGTGCTGACTTTCCTGCCCTCAGAAAGTATGTATTTGCGGTGTTCGGCCTGGGTTTGCTATTCGCCTTCATCCTTGCCAGATCTATTGTCGCAGCAAGCTCATTTAGCACTTTGTTATAGCGCCAAGTGTATCGCCCTTGCCCTAAAGCTCTTTTTAGTTGTCCACGATATTTTCATCATTCTTCTGTAAAACCACAGGTAGGTGGTATCTAGTACTTTTCTCTACTTGTTTATTGAACTGTCCATGACTCACTCCCATATGCCATAGTTCTTTCTAGCCTACATCGAAAAACTCCTTTCTTACTTCCACTGACAAAAGAATGGCCGCATAAAACAATTTTCCATTTTATATGCTACACGTGTCCCTCTAATCCCCGAATAATACCGTAAAACAACGAAGCTCTAATGGAGCTGCCGGTGCATGTCGGAGAAGTGGTTATCAAGGCCCTGGTGTTAAGATCAAAAGGGGCTAATTTGGGCTCTCAAATGGCAACCTAGCAACGTTTTAAACACATTTTCACACGATGACTCAGGTTGATAACAGAGGTAGTGGTCGATTGTGTTGGAAGGCCACGAAATGCTGTGGTGTTCCAGTGTCGTTGGCCATAAACATGTTCATCTAAATATTCGTTTGGTTTGGTTTTAAGGACTATCTTCATTGCACACGGACAACCCCATCGTTATGCTTATCATAAAGGTGACATCTAGTATAGCCGCATAGCATTATCTGCTAAACAACGTTATGCTTCTCATAAAGGTGACATCTAGTATAGCCGCATAGCATTATCTGCTAAACAACGTTATGCTTCTCATAAAGGTGACATCTAGTATAGCCGCATGGCATTCATTATCTGCTAAACAACGTTATACTTCTCATAAAGGTGACACCTAGTATAGCCGCATAGCATTATCTGCTAAACAACTTTATGGCATCATAGAATGTACCACTACACAAATTGAACTTGTGGTCGCTGTTAGCACATTCCATGTCTCGGGGTATGGTTGTTTATTTTGCACACAGTAGCTGAGTGGTCTCATGTTACCTGGCACACATAACCATGATAAAACTTAACTTACTAGAGCTTACACAATGGTGGTTTCTTTCCGCCTTGGGTTGGGTCTGTGAATGTTTAACTTCACTAGCCTTTGACTAAACAACAAAAGGCAGCAGGGGATTTGAATATAAGAGCTGCTACCCAGTGCTAAATCTACCCGAAGATGTGTGATTATAAGATGCCAACGACTGGTTTATGCCACTTATCAGCTGGTGCTTGCTGAAAACTTGGGAAGTACGGGCAACGTTGTCCTTATCAGGACTAAATACCTTTTAATACTGCACAAACTAGCAGTTCTTTTCAGGGCTTACGTTTTTATCAACACTATGCTTTAGATAATAGAGTTCACTTACTTTTTAAAGGCAAATTATATTCAGATATAACCAAAAGACAAGTCTAGTTTGAAAGGCAAACAAGAAGGCAAAATAAACTCTCAAGTGAAAAAAATGTTTAGATTAAAAATATGTTTTAAATAATTTGTCCCACTTGTACTTAAAAAAAAAATTCACACATACACACATATATCACCCATCGCCAACTTAAAAATGACAGTTTTCCCCCACTTCATTAAAATCAACAACAGCCAAACTTAATAGAGATATTTAGGGTAATTAACTTCTCAAATTAGCTGTCACGTTCCTATTAAAATAACATGTTCCTGAGGATGACCTCAAGGTTTAAAGTTCACCAACAAGCACATGACAACAATGAGTTCTAACAAGGAAGGTGAGTTAAGAGAGCCATGACAGGTCATATGAGAATGACATTACAGTCTGCTGACTACTATGACAAGAAATCATAAAATACTCTGTTCTGAGCTACAGGATTCAAATCGCATTTTAATATAGCGCACAAAGTTCTGGTGTCATACATGTAATGTAGCGATAATGGTTGCAAATAATACAGTCATGCCAAGACAAATATTCTGTTGGAAAATGAGCCATAAAAAAATAAAGGCTCTGCTTCAAATAAAAAAAAAATTTATAACTGAATATATTGCATTACATTAATACAGATTGGGGTTGATTATTAATATCCAACATGGACCTAATGGTTTAGTTTTGTTGATTTCATGTGCTTGTTTTGATGAAAACAAGAGTGGAGCTGAAGAAAACCTGAATACCCTAGCTAGGTGAATGATACAGAAGCCGATAAAGGACACATAGGCACATGTACGACAAAGTTAATTTCTTTCTGCCAATCCAACATTAAATTCTTTCTTCTCATATTCTTTTATCACCTTCAATTTATGTTTCTTCTTTATCAATAAGCCCTGGTTGTAGTGTCTGCTGCTCTTTCACACCCTAGTAACATACAGGTGACAAGAACTGGAGAGAGTGATATCAAAGGAAGGATAAAGAAAAGGTATGAAGAGCTTTCACTGCATTAGGAAACATATGGAAATCAAAAGAAATCAAATTTAACAAAAAAAATAAGAATCTTCAATTCAAATGTCAAGGTCAGTTCTATTGTATGGCTGTGAAACATGGAGAGTAACAACAACAACCAAGAAATGACAGACCATCATAAATGGGTGCATGCGTACAATAAAAGGATGGAAAGGTATGACAATGTCACCAACGTGGAACTGATGACAACAACCCGATAAGCGCTAGTGGGAAAAGATATAGGAAGTAGACACTAGCGATGGATAGGATGGACAGTGAGGAAACCTGGCAGTCTTTGCTCTGAATTCCTCAATGGGAGCAGAAGTAAATAATGAATAATAAAGGAAACCCCGAAGCCTGGCAGTAGCGTGTCTAGCACCCTCCTCCTTTCTGTCTCACAAGATCCTACTTATATTTGTTTATTTATTTAGTACAAGAGAAGCAGAGGTAGACCAAAATACACATGGAGACGAGAGCTGGAGACAGACATGAAAATAGCGAGGAAGACATGGAAAGACCTTGAGACGGTGTGCAACAGGAAGGACTTGGCATAAGTTTGATGAGGACTCCACGGACAGTTAAAGGTTACAGAATGGATGAGTTAACAGTTTAGTGTATCCTTAATTTGAACGGGTCACCCCCACCTCTCAATGCTGGACCTAGTATGAAGAAGTCTCTAACACTTCACTCCCATACGGCAGTTGCTGCTATGGGACCAACTTGACCTTCTTCTAATATGAAATATTTTGCCAATGCCATAGTCGAGCCATAGTCGAGACATAGTCGCGCCATAGTCGAGCCATAGTCGAGCCATAGTCGAGCTATAGTCGAGCCATAGTCGAGCCATAGTCGAGCAGACTATTTATTATGCTTTTATGTACATTTATGTACATTTTGTTCTAACAAGTCAAGCAGACTATTATGCCTTTCGACTCTCAAGCAGGTTTCTTTTTACTTACTTTTTACTACAACATCTACTACAACTACACTATCTACAACTGCAACAACATCAGCAACAACTACGGCAACTATAACGACAAAAACTACATTTACAACAATCACAACAGCTTAAACATCCACAGCAACAGCCATAACACCTACTTCAATAACAACAACTATAATAAATACAAAAAATACAACAAGAAACAACTACATCAATAACAACAACTATAATAACTACAAAAACTACAACAACAAACAACTACCTCAATAACAACAACTAAAATATTTACAAAATATTCTACACATTTTTTCATTGCTGGCCTTCGTCTCAAAATCACACACGTTTACAAGTAGGCCAGCAGCACATGCGTCCTGTTGTTTTTCCTTTTAACACATCCTCGAACACACAAGTGGATATATACAGGCAAATAACATGATTGTATATACAAATATATATATATATATATATATATATATATATATATATATATATATATATATATATATATATATATATATATATATATATATATATATTACCCTCATGCAAACACACACATAAGCTGATACCGGCTTTCAATGGGTATCTAGGTCTGCTTCGAATTACAGCCGCAAAAGTATTGACAGTATACGTTTGCGCTCGTCTCATATCAGCTTGTGTTTTTCAAAATCGCAGTGGCGGAACTCCGTAAAGTTCAAGGTCTATGATAGGTAACTATTTACAGAGCGATACAACAGGAAGCAATCTGATCATCAGAAGTAGTCCCCCCATCCGACAAGTGTTTCGGCCCGATTACTCCTTTACACTCTAAGGGGGGCGGGCCCACTTGGGTCATGACTCCCAAGCGTCTAAGCTTCCTGTTGTCGTGTATCGAAAATGGACCCATTTCAATTAAGCTAGCAACTTTTAAATCCACAACGCCAGCCGTGGAGGCAATTGTGAAAGTAACAAAGAGAAGACAAATTATTCCGTTCGTTCCGTCGCCCTTCACAACTAAGGACACACACTGAGACACTAGCGCGCAGCCGACGAGCCTTAGCCCCTGCGAGCAAGCCACTGAAATTCTGTTCCTGACACCCCTTATAGTATACATCGCCTGTTGCCCCAGAGTCGCAGCCCTTTCATTAGTAGACCAAAAAAAAAAAAAAAAAAAAAAAAACTCAGCGTTGTGGACTTAGAAAAAAAAATGTTGGTGTTTTCTGTACAGCAGTGTTTATTGTCACGATTTCCATTGCCCATTGCGGTTGTTCCACAGCCAGCCTGATGCCTTTTCGGCAGTTTCACTAAGCTCTTCATTGCTCTTGTTCTCGACTGTCCCCTCAGCCCCAACAGTTTCAATAAATCATACACTGATGCAGCCACAAGCCCTCTTGCGCCCACTTCAACCGACATGAACCTTGCATTGAACCCATCGTGTCTCAGCTCCGCGGCCAGATCGCGGTACTTGGCCGCTTTGAATGAATGTTGCTCGTCTAATCTGGATTCAAATGGCACGGTCAGTTCAATCAGTATGACCTGAAGCGTTGCTGAAGAATGAAGCACTATATCCGGCCGTCTGCGCGATTTTCTGATACTCTCTGGATATGCCCCCCGTCCAGGTAGGTCTACCGCCATCTCCCAGTCGTTTGAACAGTCAAGAAGAGATAGTAAACTGCTACCAGGTTTACTCGGTTTGGGTTGTGCTGCCTTTCCTGCACTCAGAAAGTATGTGTTTGCGGTGTCTGGCCGGACTTTGCTATTCGCCTTCATTCTTGCCAGATCTATTGCCGCAGCAAGCTCATTTAGCTCTTTGTTATGGCGCCAAGTGTATCGCCCTTGCCCTAATGACACCTTACACGCTGAGAGCACGTGTTCAAGTGTCTGCCTCCCCTGGCACAGGGGGCACTGCTCATCATCCGACTTTCCCCATTTCACAAGGTTGGTGGCCGACGGCAGCAGGTCATACATTGATCTAACCACGAAGCTGAGCCTGAGAGGTGCCATATGCCATATATCATTCCATGTCAAGGACCTCTGCAGGGCTCCTTCCATTGGCCTTGTTGGCCCTGCTGCACTGCTTTTTGCAACCTTTTATCATTCTCAGCTCCTCGTATCTCCTGAACTACCATGTCTCTGCGCTCCCTGCTTGATGCCTTGGATCACCAGCGGATGTCACCATGACCAAATCCCCGTCTATTCGTTTGTGTATATCCGATTACCTCTCTCAGTTTGAGTGACTCTTGAGCAGCATCAACAGCTTCTTCCACTCTCCACTTCCTTCCCGTTTTCAGTGTGGGCTGAATGGACTTAACCACATCATCAGCTGACTCGCGTAGCATCATTGCAAGCCTTGCTTTTCCAACTTTGTACTCTTCAACAACTGACTTGAAGGGAAGCAGAAGTTTTGACTTTTCGCAGTACAATGCTATATCTGACAGACCTGGTGGTACCCCTAGCCATTTTCTCATGAACTTGTTGACCTTCTGCTCTATAGCTTCCACTGTACTTGTGCTTATTTCATATATAAGCAGTGGCCACAGCAACTTCGGTATCAACATGAACTGGAGGCACCACAGTTTGAACTTTCCCAGGAGTCTGCTTTGGTCTATGATCTGTAGTCCTCTGTCTGCCATTTCTATTGTCTGTTGCACTGCCTTCGAGTCTTTTAATGAGGCATCGTACACCCTGCCAAGACTTTTAACAGGTTCCTCATTGACAGTAGGGATTCTTTGGCTGGAAACCGTGAATATGACCTCTGCTATCTTCCCTTTCCTGACTGATAGGCTTCTCGACTTCTTGGGTTTGAAGCTCATTCTGCACCAGCTGACTAGTTCATCCAGGCGTGCTAACATCCTCCGGGCCTGATGTTCATCTGATGTCAGAATTGTTGTGTCATCCATGAATGCTTTGAGCGGTGGCATGTGACACATTCCACCGAGCTTTGGACCTGTAGCCATTCCTTCAGCCACATTGAGGATTACCTGCATAGCCATGACGAATAGTATCGGAGAGATGGTACATCCCATCGCAATTCCAACTTCCAGGCCAATCCACTTCGTTGTGTACTCTCTGGTTGAAAATCTGACAGAAAACCCTGCAAAATACAGCTTCAGCATTGCTGCAATCTCTTGTGGAATATGATACATTTCTAGGGCCTGCCACAACATCTGGTGTGGAACGGATCCATAAGCATTCGCTAGATCCAACCAGATTACATGGAGGTTTGTTCTGTCAGACTTTGCCTTTTGGATTGCTTCCCAGATCATTGCGGCATGCTCTAGACATCCTAGTGTACCTGGGATACCTCCTTTCTGAATGGTAGTGTCAATGTACCCATTTGCCAGGAGGTATGTAGTGAGTCTTTTCGCCATCACTGAGAAGAATATCTTCTTTTCCAAACTGAGTAGTGAGATTGGCCTGAACTGACTGATGTCTGTAGAATTTTGTTCCTTCGGGATGTAGACTCTGTTTGCCTTTCTCCATTCCTTGCTTACGAGCTGGGTTTTCCACGCATTCTTCAGTAAACGGAACAGTCGTTTGAGAACCTCAGGGCATCTCTTATACACCACATATGGAACACCATTAGGACCTGGAGCTGACTTGCACCGAGCTTTCTGGACAATGTTTTCTACCTCTTGCACCGTTGGGGGCTTGGTGTTAAATTCAGCTCTTGGCTTACTCAACCATTTAAGGCCTGCCATGCTTCTGAGCGGCTCATCTTTGCGACCATCTGAATATGTCATTCTAAGGTGTTCTTCCAGGTCTTCTTTCCTGATGTTTAGCGTACCCGACCGTGGCTGCTCAAACAGTTCTTTGGCAAACTTGAAGGGCTCCCTAAAGAATCTTTCCCTATCCCTTCGAGTCTTCCTTCTCTTCCTGCACAACCTTCCCGCTCTGCAAAGGGCATTATGTTGGCCTTTCAGGTGCTCCCAAACCTGTAGTAACCTTTCCTTCTCTGTGGCAACTGCGTTCTTGAACAGTTTCCGGGCATGCTTCTTCTGTTTTCTGATTTCATCTATTTTAATTTGTCTTCTACTTTTCCGTGGTGGGTTACTTTCCCCTGCCTCCCTCACTCCAAACACTTTGCAACAGTGCAGATATATTATGTCGCCGAATATTTCCAGCTTCTTCTCCAAAGTTAGCTGCTTCAGGTTGTTATCCAACTCTTTTGCCAAAGCTTCGTCCAGCTGTCCCCAAAGCCCTTTTGCACTGGCAGGTAGAAACTTGATTGCATCTCTCTTCCCATCCAAGAAGTATGTAAGATCATCATCTGGCAGATCAACTTGAATGTACTAAGCATTGTGGATTGACTCCTGGGTGCGTTCTTCTAACGTCTTATCCATCGAGACAGAGCGCTGTTGATCTCCCGCTGATGACCTCCCACACCCCTTTTTCGTTCTGTGGATTTTCATTCCTCTCTGAGTAGAGAATTCCCTACCACAGGCACATGGAAATGCCAGCCGTTGTTCAGAGCTCGAAGTCTTGGCCCACTTGGGTCATGACTCCTAAGCGTCTCAGCTTCCTGTTGTCTTGTATCGAAAATGATCCCATTTCACTTAAGGTAGCAACTTTTAAATCCACAACGCCAGCCGTGGAGGCAATTGTGAAAGTAACAAAGAGAAGACAAATTATTCCGTTCGTTCCGTCGCCCTTCACAACTAAGGACACACACTGAGACACTAGCGCGCAGCCGACGAGCCTTAGCCCCTGCGCGCAAGCCACTGAAATTCTGTTCCTGACACCCCTTATACCTATAGTATACATCGCCTGTTGTATATAGCGCCTTGCCTGCCCAATGAGAGACTCGGTCAAAATCTAAACGTTTTTTCAGCCTTCCGTACAATGTGCCTAGGTTTAAAAATTATGTAGCTTACTTATCTCTGGACCGATTTTAATCATTTAAAGCACTAATTAAACTAGGAATTGATCTCTATCGTTCTATCTATTAATATTTTAGCCAGCCAAGTACATTTAAATCTATGCAGACTTTAACTAACTAAATTGGGGACTACCCTGGTGTAGAAATATCAATTAAAATGATTTTTCTCTTTAAATAAACTATTATTATGAGGAAGTCTTTGCACCAACCTCTTAAATAATATCCCAGTTGAACAACAACCTGATGACTTGGAAACCCTGTGGCTTAAATTCAAGGACATCATAAAGACAGCTGCTGCAGAAGCATGTGGTGAAGTCCGACTTGGGAACAAGGGAAAAAGGACACCTTGGTGGACAGAGGAAGTCAAAGACGAAAAAAGAGAGAAGAAAATGGCATGGAAACAATACTTAGGAGCTAAAAACACAGCAGGACAAATAGAGAATATGTGATACTCAGAACAGAAGCAAAGAACAAAGTGCTAGCAGCAAAACAGAAGTCCTGGGAAGAATTTGGAGAAAAGCTAGAAAAAGATGCGCAAGAAAGCCAGATTGTTCTATAAGACCCTAAAGAACATGAGGAAGGAAAAACAATGCCCTCTCATATTTATAAAGGACAAGCAATGCAAATTGCTTACTGCCCCGAAGGAAGTAATGGAAAGATGGAAAGAATATTTCTCAGAACTCCTTGATGGTGAGCAAGGTCAAGCATCAGAAATAATAACCACTAGCACAGAAGATGAAACAAATGGTGATGAAGATGACATAAGTACATGGGAGCATCAGGCGACCTATTACTCTTAAGGGTCCTACAGGCAGCATGGTGCAACAAGACCATACCAAAGGATTGGGAGATTGCCATCATAACACCAATTTTCAAAAAGGGTGACTATCGACAATGTGGAAACCATAGAGGCATATCCCTTCTCAGTGTCCCTGGTAAAATCTACTCTAGAATCCTAGAGCAGAGACTCCGACGCCTTGCTGAGCCACAGTTGGATGAGGTCCAGTGCGGATTCCAAGCAAACCGAAGTACTCAAGACCTAATCTTCACACTCAGACAGCTGAGTGAAAAGGCCCTTGAGTACAAGAGTGAGATCCATCTTTGTTTCATAGATCTGGAAAAGGCGTGTGACAGGGTCCCCTGGAGCAAACTTTGGGACTGTTTGGCAAGAAAGAACATTCCAGCACCTCTGATTCATGCTATATACAGAGCTTCTACAAGTCTTGCAGGAATTATGTGAGGACAGTAAACCATAAGTCAGAAGAGTTCAGGACCACCACTGGTGTAAGACAAGGTGATATCCTGTCACCTTATCTTTTCATACTCCTCATGGACGATGTTATCAAGTCATGTAAGGAGAGAACAAGAAAGTATTCAGTGGGGTACTGGAAGATGAGACAGGTATGTATTTCAGAGCTGGCATTTGCTGATGATGTTGCCCTGATTGCTAAATCAGAGGCACACCTCCAATCCAACCTGCAAGTCTGGAAGGAAGGGCTGGAGAAGAGAGGGATGGTCATAAGCAGCTCTAAAACAAAATCCATGGTGATATCACGAGAAGAAAGAAAACATCAGATTAAGCTGGGAGAACAGGTAATGGAGCAGGTCGACCACTTTAAATATCTCGGAGCTATTATAGACCGAAAGGGAGGCATCAAAGAAGAGTTGGCCACTCGAAAAGCAGCAGTTGGGAGACTTTTTCAGGCCATAATTCGAGGATTCCTCAGCAAGAGAGAGGTTGGTAAGAAAACGAAGATGGCTGTATACCGCTCCACCTATGTCCCAGTCTTGACATATGGATGCGAGTCATGGGCAATAACTACAACCCACAAAAGCCAGATCCAAACCTCAGAAATGAGGTATCTGAGGAAGGTGGTTGAAGTAACAAGAAGAGACATGGCCCGCAACCAGACGATACGTCAAGGCCTAAAATGCCACCTCCTACAGGCCCAAGTAGAACAGTCCCAACTAAGATGGTTTGGCCATGTCTGCAGAATGGGAGAAGATCGGCTACCACGACAAGCATGGGAAACAAAGAGCCAGGGTTCTAGACCCCCAGGACGACCCAGAGTATGCTGGGAGGACAACATTAGACAATCTTTGAAGGACCGAGGACTAGAATGGAACCAGGCCAGGAGGAAGACAGCCGATAGGATAGTCTGGCGCTTTCTCTTCCAAACTTCTACACCTCACGGTAGAAGGGGAACGACTAAGTAAGTAAGTAAGTCCAAATACACAAAATAAGTCTCTCTTTCAAGCACAAAAAGGGTTCCTTATCCGTAACAGAAAAAGAGGCGTTTCCATTGGCTGTTATATCGGTCCGTTTATCCTATATTCGCGAGAGGCAAATATGACCGTGGTGTAAGACAGACCAAAACTACACGTTCTTCCATCTTTATGTCATCTTCATCACCGTTTGTTTCCTCTACTGTGCTAGTGGTTATCATTTCTGATGCTTGACCTTGCTCACCATCAAGGAGTTCTGAGAAATATTCTTTCCGTCTTTCCAATACTTCCTTCGGGGCAGTAAGCAATTTGCCTTGCTTGTCCATTATAAATTTGAGAGGGCATTGAGAATACTCCGGACAGAATAAAAGACCAACGGAGAAGTACTGAACTCATTAAATGTAGAGGGAAAATTGGCTCATAAATACCATCGCAATAAGAAAGCTGAAATTGTTCGGTCATATAAAAAGACATAATAGTCTAGAAAAAATAGTAATGGAAGGCATTGTCCCTGGAAAAAGGGGAAGGGGGCGACCTAGACTATGGTGGATCCAGGACATCACAGAGAGTCTGAACATGTATTTGGAGGATGCAGGTTGACTTGCCCAAAATCGTGATGCGTTCAGAGCAGCTGTAATAGAGACAATGTTCGGAAGAGAATACGTCACATGACAATGATGAGTTTCAAAGTTACTATTGGCTTTCCATACTAAATAACTTAACAGTATGGTATAGCAAACATCATAAATTACCCTGTTGCTTAAAATGGTAATACAACAAATGAAGTAGCAAAGTGAAGATCAAAGAAAAATATTAGCTCTCCTATTGCAGTGTCAAACAACTAGCAGCAATTTGGATTGTGCATCGGCACATTCCACACCAATCAAAAAACTCACTCCTGCATTCCCTGAATTTAAGGTAGTATAAGATAAAGGGACATTTATCTTAAGCAACTAAATCATCATTTTGATGTTCATCAGCAAATTTATTTCCTGATCAAATTGCACTATTTCCATTCTAGGATAGGCACGTCTTTATATCAGCTAACGCAGAAGAAATGTGAAACAGAAGATCTATTTAAATTTACATATACAGACTTGATATCCAAGCTGACAACGCTTCCGACACTCAATACATCATTGCTCGTGTTAAATTTCGATAATCAAGGAAGAAACCAGATTAGTTTTTTTGCACACTGGGTTGCTGAACTTCGTGGTCTATCGATTGACTGTAGAGTTGTGTGCCAAAAGGACAGTTGTGGGCAGTCACTTTATTTTGAAATATTTTATTATTTTTATTTATTTTCTTTACTTTTCTTTTCTGTTTTAAATTTTTTTAAACATTATTTATTTATGGTTTTTTAATATTTTTATTTGTATTGTTTGTTTGCTTTTTTTAAGAGAGGACGTAAAACACAAATTGAGTCACACAATTTTGGTTTCGATTTGCTATATTTGGACTGAGTGGAAGTCTGAGGAATATAATATATTTGGATATCAGAGATCCGATTTCATTATCTTGAATTTGTTATACTTTATGTCCTAATTATAACCCATCAAGGGTTGAACAGGATATTTTTGTTGAAAGAAAAAAAAAATCAACATTCATTTTTAAAAGGCATCGTGTTTGACTTTTAAAAAAAAGTGGCAACACTGGCACTACAATACCTTTGTGCAAGGCTGCAAGGATCCTGTGTAAGTTATAAAAATTGTCATTATTTATAAACAGATAGGCCTACTAGGAATATGTATCTTTGTCATCTTCAAGTACTGTGCTCGCTGGCGTAGGTGACCATGACTGTTGACAGTTTATGTCGCTCGATGCTGTTAATCAATTTCGTGGTTAAAAGCAGGGTTCGTAGCGACCTTGAAAAACCTTGAAAAACCTGGAAAATGAAAAAAAAAATTCCAGGCCTTGAAAAGCCTGGAAAAATGGCTAAAAGCCTTGAATTTTCCGCATCGGACCTTGAAAAATAATACGAAATCGAAAGTTCGTTTCTTTGTGTCCATTTTTTGGTTATTGATGGTATTTTTCGCAACAACAGACACGACGAGTCTAAAAATAAATCTGCGTTTACGCCATTAACGCAAAGCGGCGAAAACGAAACCGCCGAAAACTTCTGAAAATGGAAGTGCGCAAAGGGAAGTAAAAATTGTAAAGTTACCGTACAATTTTTACTTCCCTTTGCGCAAAGTTACCGTACAATTTTTGCTTCCCTTTGCACATTAAATCCATTTCCAGAAGTTTTCGACGCATTGCGTTAACGACGTAAACGCAGATTTATTTTTAGCACTCGTCGTAAGTAATAAATTCATTTATAAAACCTATTTAAATAAGTCCAGTTTATAGATAGACCTACTGTACTTGCGTCTGTATTTACAATGTAGGCCTATTTACAGTTTAATTTTTAACCATGGCCAAAATTAGCCTATAAGCAAGCGTTTGAACGAAATTTCTTGGTTTACCTCTGCATACGGGAATATATTTGACACAGTTTAAGATGGTGATTCCATATCCTATAGCCTACCCTGTTATCAGACCCATGTCCCACTGTTCATTTCACCACAGTTTTTGGAAATAAATATATTTTGAATGCTTTTTTATTATATTTATGATGAAAAGACATCCCGTTCTACCTCTGAAGGGTTATAGGCTAATTAGGATAGGCCTAGGCCTACATGTTTTCAATTTCAGATAACATGAATAACCGCCGATACATGAAAGTGGCATCACATCTGTCAAATCACTGTAATTAGGATAAATGAAAATCAGCAATTTTGTGGATAGGCCTATGTTATTTAAAATTAAAAAAAAAAAATTAAATTAAATTTAAAAAAAAAATCTAAACAAACAAACGAAACAAAACCCAACAAAAATAGTAAAGATGTGGGGGGGGATGTAAAGGTCTCCAGTTAGATATTTAATAGATTTTCACTTATCATAAGTATTACCCTCCCAATTACTATATATATTACCTTTTGTTCTAGTTAAATATTGTTTGACTGTATTATGTATGCGTTTAGAATTTTGAATTGGTAAATATACATAGCTTAGGCCTACTCATAAGTTATTTGTGTTCCTTCTTTTTTTTTTTTTAAACTAACACTACTAGGAGACCTACAGATGTGACATCATTTGTGACCAAGGAAAAAACTCTTGAGAGCTGAGATTATTTGGACTCTTTTTTTTTTCAGTGAAAAGTCACCATAGTTTTAATTCAAATTTCATACCCAACAAGGGACATATTCTCTTCTGTGGTAGTTTTGATTCAGCCTTCAGCTTTATTTCAAGACCTGAAATTCAGATTGGTGCATTTGGAACAGTAGCGGAAAATAGGAAGCATTTTCCTATAGCACTGAAGAAAAAACAACTCAAATTGAAAAAGACATCATCCTGTGTTTTGTGGGACAGAAGATAAGGCATGCCGACAGTCACCTGACATGATACAAAAAGATTTAACCTTATATCCACTGTTCACTCCAATGATAATATAAACAAGACAGTTAGAAAGACAAATTCTTTAGGGCAGAACAATTCAGAAGTCAGTACTTGCAGAAAAATACAGCAAAAGTATGGGAGGTGTGGAAACTTCAGCCAACTAGGTGCAAGCTACCCCTACCCACACAGATCCTTTTTTTATATTATTTCTTAGTTGAAACTGCCCTGGTCAATGGGCACATAACCTACAAGACTGCCAACTCTACAAAAAAAGATCAAAGCGAAGATCAGGATGTCAGTATGACTCTTATTGAACCTGCTATTCTTCGACGCAATGTGACACCTTCAAAACCACAGGTCACAACACGACTTACTGAGCACCAAATATGAAAGGGCAAGGTACAAACTAGACTGTAAAGTGTGTAAGGCTGCAGGGAACAGAAGCCAGACTTGCATGTACTGCCCAGATTGCAATGTACCTCTATGCCTGATACCCTGCTTCAAGTTATACCACACAGTCAAGGATTATCAACGTGGATCGTTGACAAAGACTCTTGCAGAGGCCTACAGCTACAACTTCAACCCCAGTTAATGAAAAAAGCAGCTCAGACTCCAACTAGAGGTACTTAACTACTCAAACATTTACAAACGCTCATTGTCAGATGTCACAGACGCAGAATACATTCAAAAAAGACAAACACGAAAAATACAGTTTTTTAAAAACATTTTATTCCAATTTTATTAGCCTTTTATGTTGATATACGCGGTTAATCGTTAAATCAATACGTCAATCAAGCTTATTTTATTCATTACCATCCATGTCACTAACATTTTATTGCGCTGATGTTGAACAAATTCACTAAAAACTTGGAAAAGATGTCTGTTTTTCAATCTTTTATGAATTTAAAAAAAAAAAAAAAGTTCTATTTAAAGAAATCTGCAAACACCCTTGGTAATGGGAGACGGTAATGCTCCGGATTGCTGATCAGCAAAGTGATAATTATATCTGAAAAAATTAGATGAGGAAAATATTAGAGTTTCCCATCCTTGAAAATCATGTGGTGGACCTGGAAAAACCTGGAAAAAGCCTGGAAAATGCTTGAAGAAATTTGCTATGAACCCTGTAAAAGACAGTATTACTGGAGACCTCCATGTTGAATGTGTACCCTACTTTTATTTTTAAATCGACCTCGGTGTTTGACGGGCGTTATTATTTGTTTGCAAATCTCGAAACAGTGATGGTGATAGGTTCACTCTTTCTATCCTATGCAATTGTGTATTTTTTATTTGACCCATTTGCAAAAATAGATATCCTACGGTTTTAAGAAATTTTAAATCGTCGTTTCTTCTCTTGAAATCTGGTAGGCCTAATTTCTTCTATATTGGCGAATAGCCATAAGAAACATGTTCCGACCAACATTACGTTAAGTGGGCAAACGTTAGAAGAAGTTAACAACTTTAAATATCTGGGGTCCACTATGTGTAGTGATAGAAGATCAAGTAAAGAAATCAAGACAAGACTTGAGATGGCCTCAGCTGCCATGACAAGGTTGAATGTGATCTGGAAAAGTAACATCAGTTTTCCTGTGAAAGATCAAATTATACAAATCACTTGTATTATCTACTCTCTTGTATGGGTGTGCGGACTGGACACTTACTGCAGATACGGAGCGAAGGATTCAAGCTTTCGAGTATAAATGTTATAGAAGAATTTTGCGCATTTGCTATAAAGAGCACAAAACAAATGTCTATGTTAGAGAGAAAAATAAACACCTATGCAGGCCACCAAGAACCACTTTTGTCAGTAGTGAAACTTCAAAAGCTTGCCTGGTTTGGGCATGTAACTCGTCATGACTCCCTTTCAAAAACGATCCTCCAGGGAACAGTCAAAGGTAAACGGAGAAGAGGAAGGCAAAGAAAATCCTGGGCTGATAACATCAAAGAATAGGCAGGGAATGGTTTTTCCACACTTGTACGCTTTGCTGAAGATAGAGAGCAGTGGAGGACCCTGTCTGCTGATGCTTCCACCATGGCACCCCTATGACCCATGACGGGTTACGGGTTGAGATGAGATGATGAATTTCTTCTCATATTAAACCAGTTGGCTGAACACTGAGGGGGGTACGGGCAGTGTTGGCGTAGCTGGCAGTCCTTTTCAGGACAAGTCATTTTCAGGGCTTTATCATGATTTTTTTATTTTGGTTCGGTTTTTGCCTTCTTTTGGTAAGGCGCATTCCTTTCAAGCTATTTGGTTATATCAGAGCACATTTACCATCCCAAAAAAAAAGTCAACTCTGTTGACTGCTAACCCGATCAGCGTTGATAGATACTAAGTGCTGAAAAGGACTCACGTTATCTATCTGCTAGCATAAAGCCCTAAAATGGACTTACCAGCTACGCCAAAGCCTGAGCTTGTAATTTTTAATATTCTTTATCATGATCGATGGTGTTAGTCCTTTTATAGACTTAGTGTCTATCAATCTTAGTCGGGCTAGCAGTACTTTTCGAGGCTGTTTCCGCTAGCTGATGGATTCATTCTTTCATACATAACCCTCCACTCCCAAAGGAGCATAGGCCTTCAACAAATACATGCCAAGTCCACCTGTCACGTGCCATCATCTCAAGTTTTTTTCACGTTCTCCTTATCATTTTCTCCTGCTTCCAGCTCTCTTCTCCATGTGCTTCAAGTAAGGAATAGCTGATGGATGCTAGTAGTCATTTTCTGGGCTTATATTTCATCAACACAGCGCTTCAATTAACTGAGTTCACTTATTTTTGAATGGCGATTTGCACTTGGATATAACCAATGGACTTTAACACATCGCCCTTAGAAGGCAAAATCTTTAACAACAACTACATTATTTTAGTAAGTGCATATGTTATACATACAATGGGAAAAATTGGCTGTGGAATCTTGTGAAATGCTATACCAGGGACTAAAATGTTATTTGGTGTTAAAAAGTAGGCCCTATCTGTCAAGTCTTGTGAAGTGTAGACCTGACTGGAAAAAAAATATATATATAAAAAAGTAAAATTGTGAACTTACACTTATATAATTGCAATAAAATGTTCAGAATATCAATCCACATTTAGTTTGAAATGGTACAAGATGCTTTTAGAGATCTCTTGCTTAAAGTTACTGGTGATGTTTTAAAAACGGGCAATAACAGGTAAAGGATATGGTTACATGCCCATTGAGGCATACTAGGAATATGATGTTAGGCCCATATTTTCTTGACCATCGACAGACTAGGAGTGATGTGGCCAGCATCACATCGGCTGCCTTAACCTTACCAGAGTTGCTTTCATACCCAATTCATGAGGTTGGGTCAACCTCAGAGCCATTTGTGGTCTAAAAAATCCAACCTCATCTGGGGATTGAACCATGGACCACCGAGCTATGAAGCCTGTACACTAACCACTGCACCACCACAGCAGAAAGAACAGGCAGTAGGTTCATATATTATTTCAGTAGGTGCTTTTGGTATATATAAAAAATATAAGAAATTGATTGAAAAAAATCTTGTGAAATGCTTTAAATTGTTATTATTTTTTTTTTTTAATGAAAATGTGTGTGTTATTTCTTTTGATTGTGCAGATGTGATAAAAAATAACGTAAAGAAATAAAAATAAAATTGTGTCCTTCACTTAAATATTTCAGCTGCAGTTGAATCTATGGCAGTAATATGTTTAGAATTTCAATACACATTTAGTTTGAAACATATGGACATTTTTGTATGATTATCACTTCACATATATAATTTTTTTAAAGAGAAACACATTTTTTTTTAAAAATAGAAAAATGGGCATCTAAAATGTGTGCATTTTTTTTCTAAATGTTTCAAAAACAAGCGGTAACAATATATGACCTACATTGAATCAGTAGATGCATGTTCTATGAATAAAAATATAGAACCTACATTGATTCAGTTGTAGTATGTTCTATGAATAAAAATATAGGACCTACATTGAATTAGTAGTTGTATGTTCTATGAATAAAAATACAGGACCTACATTGAATCAGTAGTTGTATGTTCTATCAATAAAAATATAGGACCTACATTGAATCAGTAGTTGCATGTTCTATGAATAAAAATATGGAAAAAGGGCGAATAAATGTAGTGAAATGTTTTTAAACTATTATGTTATGTGAAAAAGTGTCTGTGTCTTGTAAAGTGTAGACCTGATAGAAAATATTTGTAAAAAAAATATTAAGTAAATGTGCTTCCATTTTAAAACACATCAACCCTTTCTTGTCACAATCACTTCACAGATATAATTTTTGTGATTCTTTTTCCAAAACCAACTATTTCGGTAACAGCCAAAAATGAAACTACTAAAATTAATATTATTTACATATACCAA
Organism: Oreohelix idahoensis; assembly: GCA_024509875.1. Classification (NCBI taxonomy): domain Eukaryota; kingdom Metazoa; phylum Mollusca; class Gastropoda; order Stylommatophora; family Oreohelicidae; genus Oreohelix; species Oreohelix idahoensis. The sequence goes on from JAMPIV010004507.1 coordinate 47,251, forward strand.
ATTCTATTTTATGTTTCCCAGAAGAATGTTGCCACTAATCTTATGCTTTCATGGTAGTCATAAATACTTGAGGTCCAACAATATCATTAGCTACATTGTCTTGAATACTTAGTGTACTCAGAACAGCAGAAGCTTCAGTTAGTTGGTGAAGCAGATTTCTCTTGAACTGTGGCTTGGTGAAAACAGTATATCATTGAAGCATTGACCTCCTGTACTTCAAACCAATAGAGGAAAATGTTTCCACTTATTTAAACAAATCTTTTGTTATGTACACCATAACAACCTACTCTTTGGTCTAGGAGGTCATACCCATTCATTGAATTGTTGTATTTATCTATAATTTTCAGCTTTACAATGTTCTTCCATATAAACCAGAAATTCAACACCATTTCAACAATATATAAGGAAAGCAGCAAATCATGCTTGTGATTCCAGGAAAGGAAGAAGCAAGACTGGATAACACCAGAAACATTAAACACCATAACGATGAGAAAGTAATGAAAAGAAAGAAAACAGAAGCGAAGTCTCCCAGGTTAAAGCAACTATATAGCGAACAGTACAATCAGCTGGACAAGGAAGTTTAACGCCAAACCCAAGCCAACAAAAGGAATTTCCTATACAATCTTTCAAGACGGGCAGAAGAGGCAGCACTGAGAAATGAACAAAGCACAGTATAAAAAATAAGTAAAATCATCAGCGGAAAAAGAGGTGCAAACAATATTACATTAGTAAGAGATAAGCAAGGAAATCTCATCACGACAGCAGAGGGACAGGAAACAAGATAGGCAGAGCATTTCAGAGAAACTCTGAACAAGGAACCACCAGAAACACAATTGAATGTTCCTGAAGCTGAAAATGATCTAGATGTAAATACAGACATTCCACGAAAAGAAGAAATCATCACAGCAATCAAAGCGTTAAAGAATGGAAAAGCTCCTGGCCATGATAACTTAAATGCAGAGCTATTTAAGACAGACCCTGAGCTAGCAGCAGAACTATTAGAACCACTATTTGCACAAGTTTGGAAAACAGGGACAACACTATCAGAGTGGAACAAAGGAATAATTGTCAAATTGCCCAAGAAGGGAGATCTTGCAGGCTGCAATAATTGGAAAGGAATAACTCTTCTCTCAGTTCCCAGCAAAATACAAGGCAGGATAATTATACAGAGAATTTCAAAAGCAGTAGACCACAAACTGAGGAAAGAACAAGCAGGATTTAGAAAGAACAGAAGATGTGTAGATCATATATTTACCCTCAGGAACATTATAGAGCAGTGCTCAGAATGGCAAAGACAGCTGTACATTAATTTTGTTTATTTTGAAAAGGCTTTTGACAGTATACATAGGGACAGTTTATGGAAAATACTGAGGGCTTATGGAATTCCAAGCTGCATAGTGTCAATCATACAAAGCCTCTATGCCAACTTTATGTGTAGTGTTGGGCAGAGCAACCTAACCTTTGAGGTGAAGACAGGAGTATGACAGGGATGCCCTTTATCAACAACTCTATTTGTAACAGTCATGGACTGAATGATGTGCCAGACAACAGAGGGCATCTAAGAGGAATAAGATGGACTACATTTTCTACATTGGAAGATCTGGAATATGCAGATGACATTGCACTACTAGCACATTCACATCAACACATCCAGGAACAAACGGATAGACTTAATACGTATAGCCAGCAGGTGGGCTTGAACATCAATCTAAAGAAGTCAGAGGTCATGATGCTCAATGTGAGCAACCCTAAGCCCATATCAGTAAGGAATTAGCAACTGGAACAGACACCTTCACATACCTAGGATGCATAGCAACACCAGACGGTAGTGTAAGCAAAGACATCAACATCAGAATGAACAAAGCAAGAACAGCCTTTTTTAGTCTTAACAACATGTGAAAGTCTTCTCAGTACAGCACAAGCACAAAATTAAGATTATATCAGAGCTGTGTGCTTTCTGTGCTTCTCTATGGTGTACACATCTTGCTTGTTTGTAGAATGAGTGAAAGGCATTCAGAAATTTTTGTAACAAAATGTTTATCAATGGTTCAGTCTTTTCTTTTCATCATGAATGTCATCAGAGACATGAAGCATAATAAGATATAATACTTCGCAGTCAGCGACCCATAGCTTGACTGCCTGCGTCAGGATCAGCGAACCAGAGCTGGTCAAGACCACACTCCACCTCCATGTGGTGGTCCTAGAAACAGTCTGCAGCTGTGCAGTCTGGCTGAGCAAGTGTGGATCGAAATGGGAAGGCAAACCCGGTCCTAAAAAATGCTGTGCAGAAGTCGGATGTGTCGACCGAAAGGTGCAGATATCACAGCTTAGGCGTAAACAGACACAACGCAACCACCGTCCTTTTCAGGACGAACAAAGAAGAAGATATAATACTTTATTTCTATTTCTTGAAAACATGTGACTAAACCAAGGTGATTACAATTCTGTAGATGTAGACCAGTAGCCGCAGTTGAATGGTTTCTTCTGAATCCCAATATTTATTAGAACAGCAGTAAATTTGTCCAGTTCAGGGCATGTGACTTTGGTTCATTGAGCATACATTAAATATTGTTTCAAAGGATTATTCTGAATACATTTGAGTTTGGCATAATAACTGATGCACTGACACATGTAATCTTTAATTTCATCAGTAAATAAAACACTATATCATTTCAGTAAGGTTGACAGGTCAACCCCCTAAGTCACACCTTTTGACAAAAATGAAACATATTCTGTTTCATGCCTTCAGCAATTTCTATCCACTCTGGGATATCTTGTGAGACTCTACTTGCCTCTCAACTTGTAGCTGTACTGTTAACTTTACTGGTTGTTTGAAATGGGTTTTTATGCTTTTCTTTCCATTTACTGGCTGAAAGTTTAGCACTTGTTATTGTACTTCATATACTTGTTCCTTCAGCTGCTCAGTATCCCCATCAGATTAATCACATTCATGAATATTCTAACATGAAGTCTTAGCAAAGTCCTCATCTGAATCACTAAGACTAACAGAAAAACTACTGTCACTGTAATTCTCTTCTGTTCACCGAGAAATAAGCAGCCATTCTTGATCAGCTTACAGCCAGTGTTAAGACAAGGAATCTATTGCCATTGCTCAAAAACAAATGATTAGCAGCACTAGTAACAGATATAAAGAAGTATACAAATAAAATTTCAGCTTCATAAAATTGTTTTCCACATTCCAAAATGTTCACACACTTGTGCCAATGTATTGAAACAATTTAAACCAGCTCATTACCAGGTATTTTTACATTTTCAGTTAAAATTCAGACATATATTACGCTGATGCAAGATTTAGCTTGCAGATAAATGTAAATGGCAAAGTGGTGTGTATTACTACTTGTGAGTTAGAGTAAGTTAATGCTGTTTGACAAAACTTGAAACTGACTTGTGGTAAGTTTAAGACTAACTATAAAGTACGTACCAACAGCCAGTCTGGGCAACATAAGAGATGCAGTCTCCTTATCCAGACTTCTAATTTTTTTTTTTAAATGTATGAATAAAAATGTTCAGTTTAACCTCAGTTAAAATTATGATATAGGCCTTACGGTGCCTTTAAGTCCAGATAATTTCTTCAGTTGCCTAAACCTGATGTGGCTTCACTTTTCCTGTCCAATAGCTGTAAATAATGTCAATTTAAATTTCTAAATTTTGTGAGTGTTTGCATGTCTGCTCGTACCTGTCACAGTGTAACAACAAACACAAAATAAAAAGGGACAGGAAGGAAGTAGAGTAACAAGAAAGCTTGAAGTGTTTGAACTGATTTTTGTATGTGATTTTATTTGTTCATCAACAATATGTACCACTTGTACCTCACAAGATCTTCATTTTCCCCTGCCATACCTCACTAATCATTATATATTTGTTTTTGTTCTTGTTATAATCATTTATTTGTTGATTAATTTCCAACTCTACTTTTCCATGACCTCAAGCTCTGCACTTCCTATCAAAGCTGTTGATGACTTGCTGATATTTTAATGTTCTAACATTACTTACTCCACTCTTCCCCTTTGAAAATATTTTTAACTGTGATCACCTGCCCTATTGTTCACTCTACCATTCATGATATCTGTTAAAGTTTAGAACGGAACGCCAGCTTCGTTCCTGCTATATCGGCTTTGTGCGGTAATGTGCGATGACCGCACGAACCGGATCTTGTCGACATGATCCGTTAACAACCAGACGTTCTTAAACCGTTGGTGCTGGGTGCCAGTTCAGCTGGGAACAGACGTTCCTTATCATGTTTGTCATCGTGTACATATTCCTCTTGTTTGTCAACATGTGTGTTCTGTTGGAGTTAATAAATGGTCATTCTTTATACAACGCCTTATTTATTGTGCTGTGAATGGAATGCACAACACTGATTAACAAGGTACACTCACACACACAACAATATCCCTCTTTATTCATACTGCATTTATGCCATCTATGTTCCATGCAGGAGGTGTCTTCAGTCTGTGGTTATCAGCATATAACAGAGATTTTCAAACTGTGCGTCTCGGCTCCCAGGGGCGTTGCAGCCCTCGGCTAAGGGTGTCGCAGTGGCTTGGGGAAAAGTGTTGGGCTATGTTACGAACAGCTGTTTATATCTAAAATATAGTATAGAGAGGAGCCGCGGTGATTTATGCACAGGTCATGGGAGCCGCGGGCCAAAAAAGTTTGACAACCTCTGGCATATAATCTTTTTGTCTGGGCCATTACATATCTGGACCTAATCAATACTGATCCAAGCGTGTACTTCATGGTTACAGTGGGTTTATCTCATGCACAGCCCATGATGATAAGCATCCCTTCATTTTGATTGTGTTCCTAGCCACTTACATTGTAATATTGACAGCATGAGTATTCCCAGCTCATAGTCGATTACTGATATGACTAGCTAATGACATACCTCTCAACCTCCTGAGACAAAAACCTGTACGCCGAACTAAAAAAGACCTTACAAACGCCCAAAACTCCTTACACAAAAAATATATTAATAAATTATACACAATACAATTTTAAAATGAGAAATGACATATACAAATCTATTAGCATTTGAATTAGTGTGATATAAAACATGATAATAGTCTCATGCTGTTCTTTACATATAAAAAACTTAGTGATCGTGAGGTGCTATTCTTTTGATGCACAGTGTTTTGTATTATAATCAACACATGCACTTTTAGCACTTTCCAGAGTTGCACAGTCTTCACAGCATGTATCAATGTTAATCTTACACTGTAAACATGAAGTGAGTGTGTCTGCATTCATGGACCTCCTGCAGTCTGTCTGGATTTTTTTCATCATTGAAAATGATCTTTCGCAGTCAGCATTGCTGTGAGGGAGTATCAGCAGTCGCTGAATGATGACTTTCAAATTAGGTAAGCAGATGACACCAGGACTAGTTTTCTGGTCAACAACTTCCAGCCAATAGCTACAGAAGCTCTTTTTCTGACCACTGTCAGTAGAGGCACACACACATCAGACAACATACAGTAGTCATCAAACTCATCTTTCAGTGCTTCCTGATCAAGATCTGGGGCAAAGGTATCTGCCAGTCTGCAGATGTTTGGATACCTGAGATTATCTTTAGTGCTTGGATCTAGCACTTTTAAGTCCTTTAGAACCTGGTTGTCAAAGGGAAATTTATCAGTAATTTTTTTAACCACTGATGTCTAAAAATTTCTGACATCCTCAAAAAATGAACTCTTTACTCCACTATCAAGCTCCATTTCTTCCATAAATGCTCTGTTTGAGAGGCCAATTGCCAGTATGCTGTCATCATGCCGCACCCAGCAATCACTAAATTTGATATGCCTCAAGTCAACAACCTGTTTAACATATTTCATCTCCACAAATTTAATCAAAAAATTTTCTAAGCAATCTGTCCATTTCCCCCATCATGCCACCAATCTGCGACTCATCTGTTTGAAAGAGTTTATTAAACTCATTTAACAGTGGCAGAATGAAACTCAGAAAATGAAGGGTTAGCTGGGTTAGTGGTGCTTTTAAAAATGTATGGATGTTTTGGACTCTGCCAGGCTTTTCAACATCGTTATGGCTTTCAAAATAAGATGAGGGAGCTGTATACTGGTTAATAATTCTATCCACTACCTTCTGCAATGACAGCCAGTGAGTCTGACATTGTTTAAGAATATTCAAGTCATCTGTTTCTGTGAATAGTTGAAACTACTTTTAAGCCCTTCGTCATTTTGAGCTGTGCTCAGAATGATAGTACATGTCTAAAAAAAGGTCTTCTACTGGCACAGTCAGTTGTTTGGTTCCATCTTGTGCACATAAATTTGCAAGGTGGCAAATGAACCCAATACTAAAAACATAAGGGTTCCTCTGGTTGATCCTGGTAAGTACTGAGTTTGATTTCCCCACCATGACATTGCAGTTGTCACTAGCAAAGCCGATGCAATTTTTCCATGGAAAATTAAATTTTGTGAACAGATTATCAACATCACTGAATATTGCCTCACTGGTTCCACCACTGCATACAGGCATGTCCAACAATCTCGTTCTTGGTCCCAATCCTTCTTCAAAAACTCTCACCATAATAGCTAACCTCATCTCTGTTTTCTTGTCATTTGACTCATCAACCATTAATGAGAAGGGTGTTTCCCTGCACAGCTTTATCACTGGTTCTGTTGCAGAGGGAGCCAGGCAGTTTTTAATGATAAGTGTTGTCTTGGTCCTCTTTGGTTGGAACTTTCTGGCAAAATCACTGTCAGGAAACATTACAGGCACCAAGTGACAAAAATGATCAGCAACAGATGCAGTTAAGTTATGCTGGACAATGAAATTGGCAAATAAAACTTCAGCCCTTGTAATGCCACCCTCTTCCTGCTTGGGCCATGCAAAAAAGGTCTCAATAAATGCTCCCTTCTTTATTGCAAACATTTTTTCATGCAATTTCATTTTAAAATGTTCTTTCAAATCATATAATCCTGAAGCACTACTTTAATATCTTTGCTGCATAATCTACAAAAAGCATGGGTTGATCTTAACTTGGATGCATCTACAATGCCAGGGAAGAGTTTAACCCATTCGGCCTGAAACTTACCATGACTCTAATTAAACAATAAAGCAGCGAATCTCGACCGCTGGACTAAAGTAGGCCTACTTAATGAATTTACTCTAGGAACATAAATGTGTATGCAAACAATTTTTTTTTTTAGTTATGTAGGGCCTACACAGAATATTATGAAATTCACTTATCGGAAATATATTGAAGGGTAAGATATAACAAGCGTGGTCGTTGATAACAGGTAACTTTAAATATACATCATGTCACGCTGAAAACCGAAAGTATTTGAGGCTGAATTAAAAGTTTTTGCTGAATTGTTGGGTATAAAAGGATTTGATTGGTTGCTGGGAGAGACCTCATTTTAAAAACAGACACCAAGAATTCCCGAATAAATAAAAAAATAGGTTAAAAAAAACCTGGGCTAGAAAATATTTTCTGATTTTTAAAAACAGCTTTTTATATTTTTATTTTTTTGGATGAGAAAATCTTTGCAACGAGTCTGTATGGCCATACACTGCTAAAAGTATTAAAAGAAACGTACATTATATGATAAAAATGTACAATTTGACAGGTATGTAATGATATAGGAGAAACAATAGTATCTGTTCCAGGTGCGTAGCAGTCTTTGTTTGTAAAGCTGCCTTACCTCACTAACACTTCTGTATTATAAGCTCAACATGGTACTTGTAAGATGGCCTTTATTTGTTCTATAATTATTATATGATACTGTAATAAAAGGGAAAGATGACATTAATCAACAAAACTTTCATGTTTAAAGGCTTAAAGGCAAAAAAAAAGAATTTCTACAATTGGTGTAAATTTATGCATCTGAGAACACACACCCTACTTTACATTTATTCCAATGAGAACTCACCCTCTACTTTACATTTATTCCTGTGAGAACACACCCTACTTTACATTTATTCCTGTGAAAACACACCCCTTACATTTATTCCTGTGAGAACACACCCTCTACTTTACATTTATTCCCATGACAACACACCCCCTACTTTACATTTATTCCTGTGAGAACACACCCCTTACATTTATGCCTGTGAAGACACACCCACTGCTTTAAATTTATTCCTCTGAGACCACACCCTCTACTTTACATTTATTCTTGTGAGAACACACCCCCTACATTTATTCATGTGAGAACACACCCCCTACTTTACATTTATTCCTGTGAGAACATGCCCCCTATTTTACTTTTACTCCTGTGAGAACACACCCCCTACTTTACATTTATTTTTGTGAGAACACACCCCTTACATTTATTCCTTTGAGGACACACCCCCTGCTTTAAATTTATTCCTCTGAGAACACACCCTCTACTTTACATTTATTCTTGTGAGAACACACCCCCTACATTTATTCCTGTGAGAACACACCCCCTACTTTACATTTATTCTTGTGAGAACACACCCCCTACATTTATTCCTGTGAGAACACACCCCCTACTTTATTCTTGTGAGAACACACCCCCTACATTTATTTCTGTGAGAACACAATTATGTGAGGTCCTCATTAGTGCTTCTCTAACATAAAATGTGACTACACTGTACCTGACAGGAAACTAAAAGGTAAGGAACAGAAGAGATCTATCGCTGACAAAATTAAATAAAGTGGCTAAATTTATATCAAATTACTTTAGTTTATTTCATTGTTCTGTGATAGAATTTACTAAAATGTAGAAATTTCTCCCAAAATGTGTAACTTGTCTGTATATCTGATGTCATGAACAGTACCAACAAAAAAACAAAAAAAGTTTTGCAAAAATTCCCAGATGTTTATATTATATGAAACTTAGATTCTAGCTATCTAATGGAAAAAAGTTATATTTTTCAAACATGATCTTACACAAATTTAGTATACATTTGAAAATCTCTGAATTACTCAAGAAAAATTAGTATACACATTTTGCATGCACTTGACAGCTCTGAATCATTCAGAAGAAAATCATTATAAGGTTGTTATGTTTTTCACCATTATTTAAACAAAAAAAATGGAGTGAAATTTCATGTGATATCAATATCTCAAATAACCAGCATGCAATAAATTGTCTAAGGTTTTGTTACCTATAATTCATTTTTCTTTTCAGATTGCAACAAAAATATGGAACAGAAGTTCTCAGTCCTGGATCAAAACATAAAACAGGACATTAGTACAGATTTTAAAGTGAGTTTTCTTTTTAATTCTTGATAACAAATTTGTATACAGCCAAAGTGAGTTAAACTGAGAAAATTGTTAAAATATTGTCCATTTAAACATTTTATTACTTATTGCAGAGCTAGCATTTGCTGATGATGTTGTCCTGATTGCTAAATCAGAAACACATCTCCAATCTAACCTGCAAGTATGGACGGAAGAGCTGGAGAAGAAAGGAATGGTCATAAGCAGCTCTAAAACAAAATCCATGGTGATATCACAAGAAGAAAGAAGACATCAGATTAAGCTGGGAGAACAGGTCCTGGAGCAGGTCGACCAATATAAATACCTCGGAGCTATTATAGACCGAAAGGGAGGCATCAAAGAAGAGTTTGCCACTCTAAAAGCAGCAGCTGGGAGACTTTTTTCAGGCCATAAATTGAGGATTCCTCAGCAAGAGAGAGGTTGGTAAGAAAACGAAGATGGCTGTATACCACTCCACCTATGTCCCAGTCTTGACATATGGATGCGAGTCATGGGAAATGAATACAACCCACAAAAGCCAGATCCAAACCTCAGAAATGAGGTATCTGAGGAAGGTGGTTGAAGTAACAAGAAGAGACATGGTCCGCAACCAGACGGTACGTCAAGACCTAAAATCCCACCCCCTGCAGACCCAAGTAGAACAGTCCCAACTAAGATGGTTTGGTCACGTCTGCAGAATGGTAGAAGATCGGCTACCACGACAAGCATGGGAAACAAAGAGCCAGGGATCCAGACCCCCAGGATGACCCAGAGTCCACTGTGAGGACAACATTAGACAATCATTGAAGGATCGAGGATTAGAATAAAACCAGGCCAGGAGGAAGACAGCCGATAGGATAGTCTGGCACTCTCTCTTCCAAACCTCTACACCTCAAGGTAGAAGGGGAATGACTAAGTAAAGTAAAGTAAAATAACTTATTGCTGGGTTCTTTGTGTTTTTTTTCTGTAACAATGTAGTATATGTAAATGTAACATAACATCTTCATCAGGGACAGAGGCATAAACAGTTGAGAAAAGAAAGTAATTTAAATACATAAAAATGTATCATGTAGTTGTCAGACTGGGGCAGTGTTTAAGACTGAAGTGGTTTGTTTCAAACTTGAATATGTTTAATATTTGGTTTTCAGGGACACACAGTGAAGATAGAAAGTGAAGGTGAGGAAGATGGTCATGTTCCTGCAGGGAGAGAGAGTATGAGGACCAGTTCCATATCTGTATATCCTGCTGGGGACAATTTACTCAGTAATGCTTTACAACTTTTTAACATAAATGTAACTTGTGCTCAATATATTACCACTATCAACAAATATGTAACATAATAAGTGTTATTTATACACATCCACCACAAACATCATAATTTGTTTGTGTTTATACACTATATGCATACGTGTGTGGTTCTTTTTTTTCGGCTACCTTTAGTCCAGACATAAAATCCCTTGCAGCAAATTTTACATGTTTGAGGCAGTGGCGTACCGAGGATTTTTAGCACCTGGGGTGATCCATGAAAAAATGCATCCCCAGTCACCACCAGATAAAATTCTTGTTCATTTTGTAGACAAATAAAAAGACAGTTTAAAGGACAATATCAAGCACTGTCATGACTTTTAAATTCTATTAAGAACACCAAGATGAATTATTGGGAAAATATGAAATTTATGAATTAAGTAAATACAAAATACATAAACCGCTCTTTCTAATGATGATTACTTGATGTAAAGGTATATAGATGAGCAAATGTAGTTTCAGATCATGATCTTCTGTTAACACAATCTTTTGTTCCAAAAACAAAAATAAAACTCAAAAAATTATGTATAATGTGTGTCATGGTGTTCATTCGCTGTGTGAGAAACCGCTTGTTCATAAATCAAGCAAGCCATTAGGAAGCTGCCGAAGGGCTGATAAAAATAGATGGCATTCCAGCAGAGACCATCAAAACAGATATTGATACCTCTACAGAGATATTATACAAACTACTTGGCAAAGTCTGTGAGAGAACAAACAAACAAACTTTATTTTCAAAGGGTTAAGAATTGGGCAAGCATACCCATCTAACATTCTGTCCTTCCTCTCTCTCTCTCTCATCTTGTAGTCTGTATCCTCTCATCCACACATGTACTTTGATCATTATTTAGGCATGCAACATTATCAAGGTCAAATAATTGCATACATTTGTAATATCCAATGCTAATCAAATTTAAGTGTGTTTAGAAAAAAAAAAACAATATAAAAGTAATGAAATAAACGGACAAAAAAAAGACAAAGTAACAAAATCCAAAACCATCCATACAGCCTTGGGCTTTTTGTGGATTGCATTGCGATCTTCGTTGTCTTAAATGCACACTGTGTCATCATCAGTTCACCAAAACCTCTGAGGTTTGCCCGACTGACACAGAGTTCTTTGTTCGTGTCAGGAGCAGCTTGCAGCAGAGGGGAAATTACCACCACCGAGAGAAGAAATACCAGCAGAATGGAAGGAAGGTTAACTAGTAAAGTTACCTATGAAAGGAAATTTACAAGAGTGCACACATTATAGAAGAATAATGTTACTATCAGTGTCAGGAAAAATGCTTACTTAGTCATCCCTCTTCTACAATGAGGTGTAGAGGTTTGGAGGAGGGAGCGCCATACTATTGATACACCCCACGTTGATGCAAGTGGTATTATTTTTATGTATCATTGTCACCCACGATGATAAATGTAGACTTCATGTTGATACAGGTAGAATGTAGAAGGATCGGGTGATATGTTATAATGGTCAACTCGAAACCGACACAGTGTTGACATTGAGTGAGAGTGTAAATGTCAGGTGCGCGAATGCATGGACTGTTCTGTAAAGTTGACTAATAAATCAGGCACACACTCACTCATAGTTAAAAGTCACGGACGTGTAGTCTACTGTCGTTTTTGTTCATGGATTTAATGACCGTACTGACATCACGGTTTACAGTCACTGAACAGGTTGACAACAACATCGTATATACTTGATCCAAAAATGGTCTGTAATAATCTAGGGCATTCGCTTTGTTCTCACCATCATTAGGTCACCAAAATACTGGACTTTCCAACAAGCACTCAGACTGGTCCTAGTTGTTGGCATCTCAGGCCCTAACTGACTAATCGCATCAGTTATTTTAGCAAACTTCGAGGAACACACCACAAACGGTTAGAAAACGATCTAAGTAAGTAAGTAAGTAGTATTGCAAAACCAATCATATAAGGCTCCCTGGTAGGACCTCTTCTGGCTAAGTATTACAGTTCGTACATTAGCAAATTGAATGACGACAATCTTCAACCATCAATAATAGGATTTATAATTGACAGATCTCTGTATCGTCCTTAGATAGTAAGGGCATTCTTTGTTCTCCACTGGACGATAATCCTTTGCTAGACCAAAAGTGGGGTCAAAAATGGCTCCATCTTGCGTAAACATCGCTCACACATCACGAAGATGAATAATGAAACCTAATTAAAGGCTCTGATTTCCTTATACAAATGTGCATATAAGGCTCTGCATGTCCGGTAATCAAAACTGCTGCATATATCAAGCATTTGTGCTGCTAGGTAATATGCCGTCTTTATATATATTTAACAAATCATATGGACAGACGTTATCACGTCGCCCACCTAGGTATAGAAAGAGTTCACAAAAATCTTCGTACCTTAGTCATAGAAAAAAAAAACACTAGCACATATCACACGCCATCACTTGGCGTAACAAATGAACACTGGGAAAATCACCGACATAATAGTCATACAGAGAAATAATCTCCTTCCCAGAATAAGACCACAGAGACCAATCTTCGGACTTTCCTATTCGAACAGCCTTCAGGAGAAACCCGACATGACGGAAGCCCTCACAACAACGAACTCCTTCACACATGCGCAGAAGCGCGCTTGACCCCAAAGTTCAGCTCCAAAATAGGCCGACGTTAGACATTAAAAGATATAAAGATATAAGACTAAATCGCCTTAAATAGTTAAGGAATAAACATTTACTCGGGTTATAAACCTTTTTAAGCAAGACCATTCTGTTCTGTTCAAACAAGGAACAAACCGACGTAAATCTAATTCATACGCCAGAGAAGATAACGAATATAATAAAATATAACATCAAACCACTCAAGGGTTATTTCCCTTAGATTATCAAATAAGTACCTTTCATCAGACAGATAGATATAACTTTAAACATATATTGCCTACGAAGAATCTGTTGGTAACAACTATCCTATCAGCTGTCTTCCTTATGGCCTGGTTCCAATCTAGTCCTTGGTCCTTGAGAGAATGTCTAATGTTGTCTTCCCAGTGGATGTTGGTTCGTCTTAGAGGTCTGGATCCCTGGCTCTCAGTTTCTCATAATTGCCATGATAGATGATTGTCTTCCATTCTGCAGACATGTCCAAACCATCGTAGTTGGGACTGTTCTACTTTAGTCTGCAGTGGCTGGGTTTTGAGGCTTTGCCATATCATCTGGTTGCTGACCATATCTGTTCTTGCTACTTCAACAACCTTCCTCAGATACCTTATTTCTGATGTTTGGAGCTGGCTTTTATTTGTTGTATCATTGCCCATGACGTGCATCCATATGTCAAGACTGAAGTATAAGTGGAGCGGTATATAGATACTGTAGTTTTCTTGCTAACTTCTCTTCTGCTGAAAAATCTTTGATTTATGGCCTGAAAAAGTCTTCCACCTGCTGCTTTTTGGGTAGCTAACTCTTTTTTAATGCCTCCCATCCAGTCTGTAACAGATGACCATCCCTCTCTTCTCTAGCTCTTCCTTCCAGACTTGCAGGTTGGATTGGAGATGTGCCTCTGATTTAGCAGTCCGGGCAACATCGTTAGCAACTGCTAGCTCTGAAATAATACCTGTCTCATCTTCTCATATTCTCTGAATACTTTTGGTCAGGAAAAGTATTAAACTGAATCATCCTTGGGAGATTAAAAGAGTCTATAGACAAACAATTGAGAGATAATCAAGTAGGTTTTGGCAGAACAGATCCTGTACAGACCTGATAGCCACATTGAAAATAATAGCTGAACAAAGTCTGGAATGGAATTCACTAAATAAATAAACAAACAACACACAAAGGTATTTTATCTGGCACTCAGTCAGAAATAAACAAAAACACACAAAGGTATTTTATCTGGCACTCAGTCAGAAATAAACAACAACACACAAAGGTATTTTATCTGGCACTCAGTCAGAAATAAACAACACCAAAGGTATTTTATCTGGCACTCAGTCAGAAAAAAAAAACAACACACAAAGGTATTTTATCTGGCACTCAGTCAGAAATAAACAAACAACACACAAAGGTATTTTATCTGGCACTCAGTCAGAAATAAACAAACAACACACAAAGGTATTTTATCTGGCACTCAGTCAGAAATAAACAAACAACACACAAAGGTATTTTATCTGGCACTCAGTCAGAAATAAACAAACAACACACAAAGGTATTTTATCTGGCACTCAGTCAGAAATAAACAAACAACACACAAAGGTATTTTATCTGGCACTCAGTCAGAAATAAACAAACAACACACAAAGGTATTTTATCTGGCACTCAGTCAGAAATAAACAAACAACACACAAAGGTATTTTATCTGGCACTCAGTCAGAAATAAACAAACAACACACAAAGGTATTTTATCTGGCACTCAGTCAGAAATAAACAAACAACACACAAAGGTATTTTATCTGGCACTCAGTCAGAAATAAACAAACAACACACAAAGGTATTTTATCTGGCACTCAGTCAGAAATAAACAAACAACACACAAAGGTATTTTATCTGGCACTCAGAAATAAACAAACAACACACAAAGGTATTTTATCTGGCACTCAGTCAGAAATAAACAAACAACACACAAAGGTATTTTATCTGGCACTCAGTCAGAAATAAACAAACAACACACAAAGGTATTTTATCTGGCACTCAGTCAGAAATAAACAAACAACACACAAAGGTATTTTATCTGGCACTCAGTCAGAAATAAACAAACAACACACAAAGGTATTTTATCTGGCACTCAGTCATAAATAAACAAACAACACACAAAGGTATTTTATCTGGCACTCAGTCAGACATAAACAAGTAGAAGAAGAAGAAGTTTAAAGATGTGTACAAGAGAGATATGAGGGCACCAGAAAATGGAATTCACTGCTGGACATTGAATTTGTGCACTATTAAATGGCATTTGACAGGGTAGACAGAGAATCACTTTGGAAAGTGAAGGAACATTATAGAATTCCTATGAAGATCATTTACTTAATTAATAAGACTCATGAAGACATTAAATGCAGAGTTCTTCATAAAGGACAACTTACAGTACCATTTGTGATTAGAACGGGAGTGCGACAGTGATGCCTCTTGTCTCCATATTTTTACTTACTAGCAATAAATGGGGTTATAAAAACATCGACATCACACAACAGAAATGCAATCCAGTGTAATCTGACTAAACAGCTTGATGATCTAGATGTTGTAGATGACTTGACTCATCTGTCTCATAACCATAATCAGGTGCAAGATAAAATGATAATACTCAATAAGAATTCACAACAAGTTGGTCTGAAAATACACAGGGACAAGACAAGGATAATGAGAATAAATGCAAGATTTGATAACAAGGTTGTACATGAAGAAACACCACAACTAAAAGATGGTAGAATCATACAGATATCTTGGCAGCAATACAGACAAAGTTGGAGGGACAGACAATAATATCAAAATAAGAATACAATAAAGTAAGAAGAGCTTTCATTGGGAAACATAGACGTCAAAAGTCATCAAGTCTGACTTGAAAACAAGAATGTTCAACTCAAATGCCAAGTCAGTCCTATTGTATGGCTCTGTCAAGTCAGTTCTGTTGTATGGCTCTGTCAAGTCAGTCCTATTGTATGGCTCTGTCAAGTCAGTCCTATTGTATGGCTCTGTCAAGTCAGTTCTATTGTATGGCTCTGTCAAGTCAGTTCTATTGTATGGCTCTGTCAAGTCAGTTCTATTGTATGGCTCTGTCAAGTCAGTCCTAATGTATGGCTCTGTCACATCAGTCCTATTGTATGGCTCTGTCAAGTCAGTTCTATTGTATGGCTCTGTCAAGTCAGTCCTATTGTATGGCTCTGTCAAGTCAGTCCTATTGTATGGCTCTGAAAGATAAAAAACAATAAGAAAAGTTACAGACTTTCATAAATGGGTGCTTGCATAGAATATAAGGTTTGAAATGGTATAACAAAGTCACAAATGTGGAGCTGATGACAAGAACCAGACAAGTGCCAGTGGAACAAGAGATGAGAAAAAGATGCTGGTGATTGATACAACACACATTGAGGAAACCTGTTGATGGCATTACAAAGTGATCCTTGTTCTGAAATCCACAGGGAAAGAAAGGCAGAGGTAGACTTAAAAACACATGGAGAACTTGAGTTGTTGTCACTTGACAGGAGAACTTGAGTTGTTGACACATGACAGGAGAACTTGAGTTGTTGACACTTGACAGGAGAACTTGAGTTGTTGACATGTGACAGGAGAACTTGGCATGTGTTTGTTGATGGCTTATGCTCCTTGGGGAGATAAAGGGTATATTGATTATTGATCACCAATCACAAACACTTTAATCAGTCACCATTTAGCAGCCTCAGAACACAAACACTTTAATCAGTCACCATTTAGCAGCCTCAGAACACAAACACTTTAATCAGTCACCATTTAGCAGCCTCAGAACACATACCAATTCTTCAACTTGGCAGTGGCTGCTAAAGGATGACAAGTTCAGCAACCCTTGTTCATCAACAACAACAACTTCTTGTTAAAATGAACTAGTCTAAACTTTCATAGACTCTTCTTGTAAGTGTGTTGTTATGTCAGTAAGCATTTTACTGAGTTTATAAAACTATAGATAATATTGTTTGGTTTTTTTTCTTCAAAAATTCTTGTACTTTATAATAACTGCTTGTTAAAATGCTATAAAGAATTGGTCAGAATGTATGTAATAATTTAAATATATCATGTACTGTAATCAAAATCCAGATTCTGATGAATGTAAGCAGGAGTATAATGGAGACTTCCAGAATCAAGATGCTAATATTGAGGTGGGATGTTATGTACCATTGTTTAAACAAACTATATCAGACAGTTAATTCGCCTTACATGCATGTTGTAGATACCGTTGTTTAGAAAAACTATATCTGCCAGTTAATTAGCCTTAAATGTTGTATATGTCGTTGTTTAGACAAAGTATATCAGCAAGTTAAGTAGCCTTATATGTTGTATGTACCATTGTTAAGACAAACTATATCAGACAGTTAATTAACCTTATTTGTTGTATGTATCATTGTTTATATACACTTGCTTATACTGTGCAGACTACACTGGCTTGGCCATGTCCGCAGCATGGAAGATGGTCGCATCCCGAAAAATATCTTCTATGGGCAACTAGCAGTTGGGTTACCACAGCTGAGGTTTAAAGATGTGTGCAAGCGAGATATGAGGGCACCGGACATAAATCCACCAACATGGGAGGAAGAAGCTGCCGATTGCACCAAGTGATGAGGCTATTTACGGTGCCACCTCAGATTGGGCAAAAAGAAGCTCACTCAACAAGCCAAAGAGAGGAGAAAACGTCAAAAGGAGAATCAGGAAAATAAGTAGCTGAGGGCTGTCACCTCAGGGGTGCATTCTCATAGTCAGTTATGACTGAAGGGGCTATTATTATTATTAGATAAACTATATCAGGCAGTTAATTAAGTTTATTTGTTGTATGTACCATTGTTTAGACAAACTATATCAGACAGTTAATTAACCTTATATGTTGTATGTACCATTGTTTAGACAAACTATATCAGACTGTTAATTAACCGTATATGTTGTATGTACCATTGTTTAGACAAACTATATCAGACAGTTAACACATTAACTACTGCAAGCTGCTGCCATCGAACAAAAGAAACACATTTGGACCGCAGACCACCCACAGCAGCTTTCTAAGTTTAGTAAGAAAATGAATGAAATATGTGAAGAAACACATTCCGATCTGGTTCAAGATTTTAATTTACCACCGGAAGACAACATCCAAAAGCGTGGGTGAATTTGTGCTTCTGAAAATTGATATTATATTCATATTTTTCAAACATTTCAGGTTAGTTTCCAAATCGCAAAACTGTTTACCATGGCAATGAGTGATAGCACCACAAAAATTCACGTACACCTCGTCTAACTGCTGAACAGGCTAGAAACTTATTTCAGCAATTGATTGATAGATCTAGCAATGAGGAGGACAGTGAAAACAATGTGGATATTGATTCAAGTAGTGATTGATTGTTCTGGCAGTAATAACAGTAGTAGTGAAAATTCAAGCAGTGATGATATTAAAGATATTAGAAGTCCTGGGCCATCGGTGGGTCGTAAAAGAGCAAAAGCCTAGGTTAGAGTTACCAATAAAGCAGGAAATACTATAGGCCTAACTAAAGACACAGAACAATGGAAACAAGTGACTGAGTTAGAGTTACCAAAGAGAAATAAAGCCTAACAGAGAACAATCAAGTGACTGAGTTAGAGTTACCAATAGTGCAGGAAATACTGTAGCCTAACTAAAAAGGAATGGGAGCAAGCAATAGAAAAGCAAGTGACTAAGGGTGAAACAACGAATAGTGCAGGAAATTTTTATTTTGTTCCAACTTGTCAGGAAAACCAGGTCTGCAAGCAAATCTTGATGTCAAACAAATCTTTGCAACTTCCTCTGTGCTTGATTGCTGGCTTACATTACTGACACCAGATGTTTTACATTCTTTGGTCATAGTAATAAATGAATATGCTGACATAAAGAATTCAAAACCCCCATCTCCAAAAATATCTTCATCTGCTGCTTGGAAACCTGTCACTGACTATGAGCTTTTGAAATTTTTCACAGTAACAAATGTGATGGGTTTAGATAAAAAGACATCGGTAAAAGATTATTGGGCACAGACACCTCATAATTATACACCCCAGTATGGCAATATGTTTTCAAGATCTAGGTTTGAAATAATTTACCATACAATGATGCATGTTAGAGATGCTGATTCAGAAGGGAAGGACAAAATAGAGCTTTTCTTAAATTTGCAAAGTTCCAGGATGCATTTTATCCATTTCAGAATTTAGCCATTGATGAAATGGTTATTGGGTATAATGGATGCTGGAAACACAAGCAGTACAATGCAACAAAGCCAAGCAAGTATCACATTAAGACCTTTGGAGTGTGTGATTCTGCCACTGGATATGTCTATTCTGTATTGACATACTTTGGGAAGAATACATCACATATTCTTGCTAATGACTCTACAACAAGTCAGGCGGTGAAGGTATTTGATTTCTTGCTGCATGGAATTGGGAAGGGCCACCATGTATTTGCTGACAGATACTACACTGTGGATACACTGATAACCTATCTGTTGAGTAAAAAAAAAAGATCCCGTTACACGCCCATTGAGGTATATTGAGAATATGGTGTTAGGTCCATATTTTCTTGACCGTCGGCACACTAGGAGTGATGTGGTCAGCATCACGCTGGCCGCCTTAACCTTCCCAGAGTTGCTCTGGTACCCATTTGGGGCTGGGTTGACCCAGGAGCCGTTTGTGGACTAACAAAATCCCACCTCATCTGTAGATCGAACCATAGACCACTGAGCTAGGAAGCCAGTGCACTAACCACTATGCTACCCGGCTCCAATCTGTTGAGTAGGGGCATTCATTATACTGGCACAGTCAACATCAACAGAAAAAACTTTCCCCTTCAACTGAAGACCCTCTCACTCCATCACTGAGAAGTCAGGTGGTACAAAAATGGTGATGGATCTCAGATATGTGTTGCTTGGAGAGACAAAAAGGCAAAGAAACCATGTATTGTTGAGATGGTGCAAGTCACAACTCGATGTCACAACTTAGTCGAAAAACCCAAACCAGGACATCGGTACAATTTTTGCATGAATGGATGTGACCACAATGATCAAATGGTAGCTTACTATGGCAATTTCCAAAGAAAAACTAGAAAATGGTGGAAGAAAATGTTCTACTGGATTATAGAGGTGTCCCAGGTAAATGACCATATATTATACACCCTCAGTCATGCTGATGAGAAGTCAGTGTCATTAAAAATTTTCAAAGACAAACTGATTGATCAGTTGACTGAGAAGGCTGCCTCCATAACTCCACCTGATCTAGTAGCCACCAGTGGCAACAAGAAAGGTAGGACATTTTTAGGAAACAATGTTAAAAGATTTGAAGGTGCAAAGCACATTGTGGATTACACCGACAAAGACAGGAACTGTATAGTGTGCTCATCACCTGCGAAACGAGCCTGAACAAATTTTTATTGCATCGATTGCCCCGAAAAGCCTCATCTCCATCCAAAGAGCTGTTTTAGGCTGTACCATACGCATGATCCTTCAGCTGTGACTCACTATAGACATTGACATACTGTAAATAAGTTATAGATGTGTTTTCTCAAAGGTGCTATATATTCCAAATTTCTAAGATTTTTTGGAAGTGGTGTAGGTATGATAATGTAAGTCATTAATAGTGTATTTATTAGCTATTGTGTATGTTCTTGGCCTTGTTTTTCTTGTAATTGGATATACTACATGAAAGTCATCAAGAAAAAAACATTAGCTGCCTCAGGAACAAGCAAGTTGCAGGTAAGTTGATAATTTAAAAAAAATGTTGCATGCTTTTCTTTCTTTCAATCATTTTATATTATTGATAATATCTACCGTTCTAAATAAACATATATTTTTTCAGCTTTAGGCAATAGTACATTCATTTATCATCAAAATGACACAAAATTGATAAAAATCTGTTTAAAATTAATAAATCTGCAGCTTAAGTTCTCCAAACACTTACAGAGAGAAAATGAGGAAAAAATGTCAAACATTTTTTGGGGGAAGTGGCATAGGAGTGATTATATATCAGACAGGTCATTAACCTTATATGTCACCATTGTCCTGGTCACCCCTATGGAGGATAGAACCACTTCTACAGGAAGCTTACACTAAATACTCACAAGCTCTTACTGTGATGGTATCTGTAGCTATTTGTTTGACATGATGATGTTGCCAGCCTCATGATCAGCCTTATAATAGTGCCTTGTACAACATCCTGAGGGAGTAATATTTCTTTATCTCATCAGAGATCCCAGAAACTACAAGAGGCCTGATATGATAGGAAACTCTATAGAGTGATACAACAAGAAATATTCTGATCACCAAAAGTGGTCTCACCATCGATTAAGTGTTTTAGCCCTTTAACTTTAATCTCCTTTACACTCGGGGGGGGGCGGGGGGGGGGGGGGGGGGGGGGCGTGATGGGCCCACTTGGGTCATGACTCCCAAGTGTCAGCCTCCTGTGGTTTGGTGCAGAGAATTGAACCCACTCCACCTTGGTTGCAGCTTTCATGTCCACTCCTACTTCCTGTCAGCTGGAGGCAATTGTGAAAGTAACCTCTATGTAGAAAACAAATTATTGTCCCGACTTTCATAGACCCCAGATACTACAAGAGGCCTTATTAGACATGGTTGTTTGTTATTTCAGTGTTTTATTTATTTATTTATTTTTGACAAACAATTGAAAAGGGTTTTTTTGTGTTTGAACTGTGCCCATATAGGGTCTTATTTCATGTAGAAAATAATTGTGTGCTCTGTATATTTGTGTATGTGTGTGTTTATAAGTATTTATAGGAGCATTTGTCTGTGCATGTATAAATAAGTGTATGTGTTCATTTGTGTATGTGCATGTGAGAATGTCTTTGTATGTGTGCTTGATTGATGGCAATAATGAGAAAATGATTGCCGAAAAAACGTTATCTCCCCTACATTTAAAAACTGTGTATTACAAGTGTCATAAATACAAAGAGAAATCAAGTCCAACACAAAAATATCAATCTTCACCTCCAGTGTCAAGGCCATTCAATTATATAGCTCTAGTTTATAGCATTCTGAAATGTCCAGGGTAAAAGAGTTTTTGGGAGACTCAAAAACACACACAGTAGATAACTTGATACAAAAGTCAAAAATATGAGTCAGTCATGGAGACACCTTGAGCTGATAGTATACAACAAGAGGAGTTGGCAGACATTTGTTGAAGACCTAGGCTGTTTAGGGAGCTAGAATTGATAATGATGTGTCATAAATGCCAGAATTGATCCAAATTTTTTTCAGGCTGATTGTGATAACAGCTGTACTAAAACTGAGATACGGTATACTGACTTATTGGACATGCCAGAAAGTCAACAACAGTTATGCTTATTTGGAGATGAAAAAGGTATGTATAATAGCAATGTTATTATTTTAAATTCATATTTTGGCTACATAAGTTTACATGATTTAAATATCTGTATAGTATAACATTTAATACTAAGCAGTGAGTGGGCCTTTCTTAGAGAATTAAATCTTTTTACAAACTTTAATTAAACTTGCTTAATATATACATGATGAAGATAGTGGCTGTTACTGCAGTAACCAGGGTAGTTATTGTGTCACACTGTCAGTCCATGCTTTTAAAGGTTCAAAATGGATGTCTGTTGCATGAATAGAAAACATTTATAGAAGTCTTGAATCTTCAGAAGCTGGTGTGAATCTACTGTACAAGTCATTCAGGTGTATGACATGGCAATAAGAGTGCTGACAGACTAGCTTGAAGTGCACCCATAGCAGGGACACTGGTCCTGCACAAGGGAGAGATACTGAGGACAGTTAATGATCATCTGTTAGAAAACAACACTGCAATAGATGAATCAACAAGGCTAAGATAGCTGGAATGTGGCACCAAACATAAGACTAGCAGGTATGACGTATGAAAGGATGCAGCCTACATGTATACAATGAGGATCTACAGTACAGTAAGCATTCATACACTTCAACATTTGCTGAGGGAGACTTAGCACTAATTGGTTTGCCTGGATTGCAATGATGTCAATCCTGAATAACAATCACATAATTATCAGGAAATTGTGCTTATGTGTTTGTTTATTACATTTTGCTAACAAATTTTAACTAAACATATAAGACATGCATTTCATTATTTATCTTTGCTCATTATTTTTATTATTACAGGTGTTTATTTTTGTCACCTGTGCAACACTCATTTCTTCCAACTTGATGTCCTGGATACACATATGACAACAGTACACAGAGATGGACGCTGGGAGTTTGATAATAAATACAGTGATCTTCAGAATGTGTTACCACAGGACAGTGAAAATAACATGAATGAAGCAGTGAATAACATTGAAGATGCCACTTTTACTGATGTAGCAAGAGAAGATAGCATCAACCTGAGACAAGCTTGTAATAAAGCATCAGTGAACTTCATCAACAGTCAGGAAAGGACTGCTAAAATGTTTGACAACCTACACAGTAATACATCAGTTTGTAAAAATCAATTATTGTAACATAAATTGTAGTAACACCATTTTCTGCCAGTGAGATAAATGCTCAACTGTGTGTGATTCACAGAGCTGTTGATACATGCAGTGATTTAAGCATTCAGTCTCACATGAAACTAAAAGAAATTAAGTCCTTCAAGTGTGATATTTGTGCTGAATTATTTACTGTGAAAGATAACCTGCAGCAACATAAAAGAATACATACAGGAGAGAAACCTTACAAGTGTGATGTTTGTGGTGCAGCATTTAATCTGAGCAGTAATCTACAAAAACACAAAAGAATACATACAGGGGAGAAGCCTTACAAGTGTGATGTTTGTGGTGCAGCATTTACTGAGAATGGTAATCTACAAAAACACAAAAGAACACATACAGGAGAGAAGCCGTACAAGTGTGATGTTTGTGGTGCAGCATTTAATCTGAGCAGTAGTCTACAAAAACACAAAAGAACACATACAGGGGAGAAGCCTTACAAGTGTGATGTTTGTGGAGCAGCATTTACTGAGAATGGTAGTCTACAAAAACACAAAAGAACACATACAGGGGAGAAGCCTTACAAGTGTGATGTTTGTAGAGCAGCATTTACTGAGAATGGTAATCTACAAAAACACAAAAGAACACATACAGGAGAGAAGCCTTACAAGTGTGATGTTTGTGGAGCAGCATTTACTGTGAGCAGTAGTCTACAGAGTCATAAAAGAATACACTCAGGAGAAAAGCCTTACAAGTGTGATGTTTGTGGAGCAGCATTTACTCAGAGCAGTAGTGTACAAAATCATAAACGAATACATACAGGAGAGAAGCCATACAAGTGTGATGTTTGTGGAGTAGCATATGCTGAGACTGGTAATCTACAAAGTCATAAAAGAGAATACATACAGGGGAGAAGCCTTATAAGTGTGATGTTTGTGGAGCAGTATTTACTGAGAATGGTAGTCTACAGAGTCATAAAAGAATACATACAGGAGAGAAGCCTTACAAGTGTGATGTTTGTGGAGCAGCATTTACTGTAAGCAGTAGTCTACAGAATCATAAAAGAATACATACAGGAGAGAAGCCTTACAAGTGTGATGTTTGTGGAGCAGCATTTACTGAGAAAGGTAGTCTACAAGGTCATAAAAGAATACATACAGGAGAGAAGCCGTACAAGTGTGACTTTTGTGGAGCAGCATTTACGCAGAGTTGTAATCTACAAAGTCATAAAAGAATACATAAAGGAGAGAAGCCTTACAAGTGTGATGTTTGTGGAGCAGCATTTACTCAGACAGATAAACTACAAAGACATAAAAGAATACATACAGGAAATAAACCTTACATGTGTGATGTCTGTGGTGCAGCATTTACTCAAAGCAGTAACCTACAATATCATATAAAAATACATACAGGAGAGAAGCCTTACAAGTGTGATGTTTGTGGTGCAGCATTTACTGTGAGTGGTAGTCTACAAAGTCATAAAAGAATACATACTGGAGAGAAGCCTTACAAGTGTGATGTATGTGGAGTAGCATTCACTCAAAGCAGTAACCTACAACGTCATAAAACAATACATACAGGAGGCAAGCCTTACAAGTGTGATGTTTGTGGAGCAGCATTTACTGTGAGTTGTAGTCTACAAAATCATAAAAGAATACATACAGGAGAGAAGCCTTACAAGTGTGATGTTTGTGGAGCAGCATTTACTAAGAGCAGTAATCTACAAAAACACAAAAGAATACATACAAGAGAGAAGACTTACAAGTGTGATAGGTCACCTAGAAAGACATAAAAGAACACATACAGGAAATAAGCAGTACAAGTATGATGTTTGTGGTGCAGCATTTACTAGGATAGGTCACCTAGAAAGACAAAACAGAATACATACAGGAAATAAACTGTACAAGATTGATGTTTGTGATGCTGCATTTATTGAGAGTGGTAGTCTACAAAGACATAAAAGTATACATAGCTTAGTGTGAGTGATGGTGCTGCTGCTGCTTGCAGTGATTTAATCATTCAGACTCAAAAGATAATAGAGGAAGACACAACCTACGTATGTGATATTTTTTGTGTATCATTTATTGAGAAAGATAACCTACAACAACATAAAAGAATACATACAGGACAGAATCCTTATTGGTGTGATGTTTGTGATACAAAATGTCATGGAATTGCATCCCTTGCTTTGCAGTAGTTGTCCAACAGTTGCCAAAACTCAAGAGCTTCTAATATGGGTCTTCAAAGTTGTCTACCTTTACACAATATTACTCTTGGCAGAGTTGTAGATATAAGAATAATGACGATTCTATCTCAAGGGAGTCTCCACAAGATATTCAGAAAAGTGAGAACAATGCTGCATTGGCTGAGCACATAACTCTATGATCTTCCATCAACTTTTGTGAAGGATTAAGAAATTATTAATTTTATCTCGTTAAGCCCCAACCCTGATTTACTATGTGGAATTCTTATTATTCTGGTATAGCTCTGTTTAGAGTGTTTTTAGTAAATGGACTGAGACAAACATGCAGAACATTTAAAACAATTAAATTGAAGTTCAATTTGTATATTAACATATAACAGATTTAATGAACATGATTACATTTACATATGCACTGGATAAACATGTTAATATAATATGTATGTACATCATTTATGTCATCATCCACTCCCTGCTTCATATGGAACTTGGGACTACCTCTGATTTTGGTTCTCTATGAGAAACCCACATAAAACAGTCACCAGCCCTTGCAGTGGTGGTTCATGAAATCATCATTCTATATGCTGAAGTTGTCAGCCTCGTATGACATGGACATCCACTAGCAATTTGTAAGTGTTAATAAATGCACAATATAGAATTATAACATGTACATCTTATCCCAACTTTTGGGGGGAATACAGATTGACTTCTAGCTCAGAGAAATAGTTAAGGCAACTTGTTTAAGATGCCTCTTACATGTGATCTGGGGTATTACTTTGCAAAACAAATCCCACTGTGACTTAGTGGTCATGTTCTTAGGATTCCAGGCTTTCTCTTTAATGAAACTAGGGTTTTCCTGGGATACAAGTCCACAAGATGCTCAAACACATTGTCCAGTCCTGTAAAATAGAATCCTGATTCTATTCCTTACTCTGGCTGTCTTCTTGACGAGTTGAATTTCACAGTGCCCTAGACTGGGAAAAGTGCCAGATTATATTGCAACTTTCAATCCATGCACATTGTTGTTGTAATTTAACAAGTCTCTAATTAGGAGTGTTGTAATTTTGCATTTCAAATGCCAGTACACCTCTATATGTTAAAATATGTTATGGATAATAAAAATGATAATATGTATATGAAGAATAGGAATATATTCGATGTAAAATACAGACACAATACCAATATTGAAGTACATAAAACACATTCCACACTGTTGTAAATTCTAATGATTCTATTTTATGCCACATTAGTACATGTCAATGTGCTTAAAGAGAGAATACAGATTCTGATGTATATCATTATTCTTTGCTTGAAATTATATATATACACATCTAACGCTGCACTTTGTAAGCGGGAAAAAATAGCGATGCAATAATGATAGCGATATCCAAATTTGAGTGACTGTGTTTTCCACAGCATGGCGTTGATGGTCTCGATGTTTAGCAAGATCTTAAAAAACTAAATTAAATCAACTACACCCAGGACAACACAAATACCTATATACTGATGTACTGATCAATGACTAGAATTCGATATGTTTCATCTGGAATTTTCCAATATTTTCCTAGATATTTAGCAAACATGGATTCTTCCAGAAAAATTTAAGACCTAGTGTACTGATCTGAACATTGCGTAATTGTTGGATAGCATTTGTAATCTTCTTTAAATTATTTACCAGATCTTAAATATTTAATGATATTGTAACATTTCTGAAGCTTGTTATCACGGGCAGGATTATTGTTGTGTCCTGTCCCGCGCCTGAAAGTGGATGGATTAAGAGGCGCAACGTTTTCCCGTGCCAGAAGTAGGTCTATGGTAAGACCATTATTTGTTATTAATTGAAGGCGCATTGTTTGCTTTCCCGCACCAAGAGGAGGTCTACGTTATAAGACTCTGGCTGTTCCAGTGTAAGGAAGCCTAATAGGAGCTTTGATAGAAAGCTTGCGTATATTGACACTATAAGTGCGTTGTGGCTTTCCCGCACTGTGAAGTTCTGGAAGAACCTGGATGTCTGGTGATCAGACCATAGAGATATATGTGCAAGGAGTGAATGCTGCACTTACATTGAATGCAGACCATAGAGATATATGTGCGTGGAGTGAATGCCACACTTACATTGAATGCAGACCATAGAGATATATGTGCGAGGAGTGAATGCCGCACTTACATTGAATGCAGACCATAGAGATATATGTGCGAGGAGTGAATGCCACACTTACATTGAATGCAGACCATAGAGATATATGTGCGAGGAGTGAATGCCGCACTTACATTGAATGTAGACCATAGAGATATATGTGTGAGGAGTGAATGCCGCACTTACATTGAATGCAGACCATAGAGATGTATGTGCGTGGAGTGAATGGCACATTTAATAGAATGCAGTGGCTGCCAGTACGTTAGGATGACTGTCCCACATATTGTATTGATGCAAGTATTTTGTACTATTGTTACTGATGTCCAGGACTATGCTGTGAAGATTATATGTATGGAACTGTGTCCCAGACATCTGTCAAGTTATTTATTTGCCTACGTACTGTCTTGAGTGTCTGTCCAATTTATAGACCACATATTAGACAATAAGATGCTTCACAAAATCTAGCTCATTATACTGGGGAACAAGTTCCGTAACATTGGGTAATGTTAAATATATTACTGTTAGTGAGATGACTCAAGGTACACTCTCTCTTCTTCTTTTCGTTGTTGTTGTTTAGTAATGTCTACACAAGAAGTCTGGCTCTCAGGATGTATGTTGCTGTTGTTTAGTAATGTCTACACAAGAAGTCTGGTTCTCTGGATGTATGTTGCTGTTGTTTAGTAATGTCTACACAAGAAGTCTGGTTCTCTGGATGTATGTTGCTGTTGTTTAGTAATGTCTGTTGTTTCTGGATGTATGTTGCTGTTGTTTAGTAATGTCTACACAAGAAGTCCAGTTCTCTGGATGTATGTTGCTGTTGTTTAGTAATGTCTACACAAGAAGTCTGGTTCTCTGGATGTATGTTGCTGTTGTTTAGTAATGTCTACACAAGAAGTCTGGTTCTCTGGATGTATGTTGCTGTTGTTTAGTAATGTCTACACAAGAAGTCTGGTTCTCTGGATGTATGTTGCTGTTGTTTAGTAATGTCTACACAAGAAGTCCAGTTCTCTGGATGTATGTTGCTGTTGTTTAGTAATGTCTACACAAGAAGTCCAGTTCTCTGGATGTATGTTGCTGTTGTTTAGTAATGTCTACACAAGAAGTCCAGTTCTCTGGATGTATGTTGCTGTTGTTTAGTAATGTCTACACAAGACGTCTGGTTCTCTGGATGTATGTTGCTGTTGTTTAGTAATGTCTACACAAGAAGTCCAGTTCTCTGGATGTATGTTGCTGTTGTTTAGTAATGTCTACACAAGAAGTCTGGTTCTCTGGATGTATGTTGCTGTTGTTTAGTAATGTCTACACAAGAAGTCTGGTTCTCTGGATGTATGTTGCTGTTGTTTAGTAATGTCTACACAAGAAGTCCGGTTCTCTGGATGTATGTTGCTGTTGTTTAGTAATGTCTACACAAGAAGTCTGGTTCTCTGGATGTATGTTGCTGTTGTTTAGTAATGTCTACACAAGAAGTCTGGTTCTCTGGATGTATGTTGCTGTTGTTTAGTAATGTCTACACAAGAAGTCTGGTTCTCTGGATGTATGTTGCTGTTGTTTTAGTAATGTCTACACAAGAAGTCTGGTTCTCTGGATGTATGTTGCTGTTGTTTAGTAATGTCTACACAAGAAGTCTGGTTCTCTGGATGTATGTTGCTGTTGTTTAGTAATGTCTACACAAGAAGTCTGGTTCTCTGGATGTATGTTGCTGTTGTTTAGTAATGTCTACACAAGAAGTCTGGTTCTCTGGATGTATGTTGCTGTTGTTTAGTAATGTCTACACAATGGTACACAAGAAGTCTGGTTCTCTGGATGTATGTTGCTGTTGTTTAGTAATGTCTACACAAGAAGTCTGGTTCTCTGGATGTATGTTGCTGTTGTTTAGTAATGTCTACACAAGAAGTCTGGTTCTCTGGATGTATGTTGCTGTTGTTTAGTAATGTCTACACAAGAAGTGCGGTTCTCTGGATGTATGTTGCTGTTGTTTAGTAATGTCTACACAAGAAGTCTGGTTCTCTGGATGTATGTTGCTGTTGTTTAGTAATGTCTACACAAGAAGTCTGGTTCTCTGGATGTATGTTGCTGTTGTTTAGTAATGTCTACACAAGAAGTCTGGTTCTCTGGATGTATGTTGCTGTTGTTTAGTAATGTCTACACAAGAAGTCCGGTTCTCTGGATGTATGTTGCTGTTGTTTAGTAATGTCTACACAAGAAGTCTGGTTCTCTGGATGTATGTTGCTGTTGTTTAGTAATGTCTACACAAGAAGTCCGGTTCTCTGGATGTATGTTGCTGTTGTTTAGTAATGTCTACACAAGAAGTCTGGTTCTCTGGTTGTATGTTGCTGTTGTTTAGTAATGTCTACACAAGAAGTCTGGTTCTCTGGATGTATGTTGCTGTTGTTTAGTAATGTCTACACAAGAAGTCCAGTTCTCTGGATGTATGTTGCTGTTGTTTAGTAATGTCTACACAAGAAGTCTGGTTCTCTGGTTGTATGTTGCTGTTGTTTAGTAATGTCTACACAAGAAGTCTGGTTCTCTGGATGTATGTTGCTGTTGTTTAGTAATGTCTACACAAGAAGTCTGGTTCTCTGGATGTATGTTGCTGTTGTTTAGTAATGTCTACACAAGAAGTCTGGTTCTCTGGTTGTATGTTGCTGTTGTTTAGTAATGTCTACACAAGAAGTCCAGTTCTCTGGATGTATGTTGCTGTGGTTGACAGTTTGTCAAGACTCCCAAACAGCTTCGTGTGGATGTGCATCTCTGTGGGCCAATGTTCAGTCCGCAGTTGACTAAGCATGTGGCAGTCTTGCAGGATATGTTCGGCTGTCTGTGCTATCTGTCCACATGTGCATAGGGGACCAATCTCAGTCTGTATAAGTGACTGTTCAGTCTGTTCTAATACAGAACTGGATCACCTGTTTTGCTCGATCAAGATAGTGATACTTGTCTCTTTGTTGGTCAATTTTCCTGATGGCCTTGATAATGGTCTTCTTTTCCTGCAAGGTGATTGTTTGTTCTTTTTGTTCCCGTGTTGCTCCCTCTTTTGCTAACATATCTCTCTCATTTCCTGGTATGCCACAGTTTGATGGTATCCACTGTAGCATTACCCTTTTGATATTTACTTCCCATAGATAGGGCTTTATATAACTCTGGCAGTTTATCACTGTTGAGGGCTTGCAGAACTGACATTGCATTGGTAAGGAATACAACCTGCTGACATTGGCTTATTGTGTTATTTATTATTCCTGCAGCAATGCTTAAGGCCTGTAATTCAGCAGAGTAGTTTAAACAGAATATTCCAGTAGGTGAACAGGTGGATTCATTTTCTTTGTCTGGATAGACCACATAAACTCCTGCGCCTCCGTTCTTCACTGCTCTGGTTGCAGATCCATCAGTATATACTTGGATCCATGCTTCTCTGAGGTATAGTTCTTCAATCATGTCACATGCTACTGTTTTCCTTTGGAGAGTATTTAGCTCTCCCATGGGGCAGGAGGTAGTTATGGAGGTCTTAATGCTGAAATGTTGATGTTGTTCCCATGGGGTTGGGAGGAGTGTGGGAATTATTTCCTTAGTGATGTCTAGTAGTTCATCCTTGTATGTTCTAATTAGTTTTTTTGGACAGATGCACAAAACTGCTTCTCTTCAACCTCCCACTGGCGAAATCTCGAAATCTAGTTTTCTTTGGATGTGCTGGCATGTTCTTGTACTTTTCTGCTTGGATCAGGGTCTTAGTGTCTCATCTGTAGAATAGAGCTTGAATGCCTGTGATTTTTTTCCATTTCGTTTATTGGAGTGGTTTTCATGGCGCCCGTGATCAACTGAAGCGCTTGATTTTTTTGGCATTGATCTGCACCATCCATTTTTCTGCCCATGCTGCTATGTTGTCTGCTGCCCTTTGTATTCACTTATTAGCGATAGTTAGATGTTCTTCTACACAACACACCACCAAGTCAT
The DNA here is from genome assembly GCA_024509875.1 of Oreohelix idahoensis. NCBI lineage: Eukaryota > Metazoa > Mollusca > Gastropoda > Stylommatophora > Oreohelicidae > Oreohelix > Oreohelix idahoensis. The sequence goes on from JAMPIV010004507.1 coordinate 79,152, forward strand.
CATTGTATTGGGCAGCTCTCACACCTGCTGGCAGATCATGGATGAGGTCTTTGATGAACACAAGGAACAAGGTGGGAGACAATACTGAGCCTTGAGGAACTCTGTAACCGTTTGGCCTACTACGTCACTACAACTATACTGAGCGACTTTAATTACGCATCACTACATGAATCACTCACCAAGATGTCTGAGAATAAAAAAATGGTAACATGTTTGATATCACTGGAAACAGTATCCATTGTCCGGCCGATTCCCGCAATCCATGTAGCAGTGCATACAGTGTTAAAAAAACTACAGTCACAAATGTAAGGTAGGGGTCAAATTGAAAAGTCACAAATGTCGTTGTTGTCATTGTAACGCGCTCAGTAGCGCGTTTGGCCACCGTTGGCATCAAGGCAAGCCTGGCAGCATCTCCGCATGGAGTTAACCAGTGTGCGTAGAAAATCTTGGGGGAGTCGATCCCAAACTTCTGTTATATCGTGTCGCAAATGATCCAGAGTCTGCAGTCGTCTGTGCCGGTAGAGTTGGCGTTTAATCTCGTCCCAGACGTGTTCAATGGGTGCCTTATCTGGGGACAATGAAGGCCATGGTATGACAGCGATGTTATTGGCCTGAAGGAACGCTGTGGTGGCCCTAGCTGTATGTGGTCGTGCGTTATCATGCTGGTACAGCTGGAGCTCGGGATGATACTGGAAGAGGATTGGGCCGACTCGAGGACGTCTGGCGTTGAGTCCTGCAGCCTGCAGTCGACGTCGCACGGTGTGCTCTGATATGGTTCCACGTCTCCCAACAACATCTCTTGCTGTTACAGCTGCCGCCAAAAACGGATTCCGCAAATGAAGATGCCCTATATACGCGTCCTGTTGAGGTGTGGTAACTCTGGGTTGACCTTGACGGGGTCGATCTGCAATGGATCCAGTGGCCATTAAACGTTGTTGCAGTCGGACGATGGTGGACTGGTTGCAATTCAAGTGTCTGGATGCTTCTCTGGTGGACATCCCGCCTGTTTTCATTCCTATCGCTCTTTCTCTCTCTGCAGCGCTCAGTCTAGGCATGGTTTGACGACGTGTTTGTGGTTGTGGACTAAAATATTGACTGTTTTCCAGTCCGTAGTGCTCTAGGCTGAGCTCTGGGTGAAAAGAAAGTAATGTTTTCCGTGCAGAATTTTTACCAGGCACCTAAATCACATTTTACGTGTTTCACGTGCTACTCTTGTCTCCAGCTGTGCTGGCGCAAAGTGACTTTGCTGGCCTCTGGGAGATGACCTTGTGAACCTGTGTACTAATTTCGGTAACAATTGCATGACCATAAGATACTTTACCAGGCACTCGTATAGTGATGCGTAATTAAAGTCGCTCAGTATATTATAATTATAGTAAAGTATAGTCAAAAATCAATGACATCAGCCATGGCACACATGAACCCATGATGTCATCAAACCTTGTATGGCCTCCATACAAGTTAGGCCGGAAAACATTTAGAATAGAGAGAACCTAGAACAATGGTTGGTCATTCTCACTTAGTAACAATAATTTTAGACTAGAGGTTTCGTAGTTTAATACTTACTTAGTCGTTCCCCTTCTACCGTGAGGTGTAGAGGTTTTGAAGAGAGAGTGCCAGACTATCCTATCAGCTTTCTTCCTCCTGGCCTGGTTCCATTCTAGTCCTCGGTCCTTCAAAGTTTATCTAATGTTGTCCTCCCATCAGACTCTGGGTTGTCCTGGGTGTCTGGATCCCTGGCTCTTTCTTTCCCATGCTTGTCGTGGTAGCCGATCTTCTCCCATTCTGCAGACATGGCCAAACCATCTTAGTTGGGACTGCTCTACTTGGGTCAGCAGGGGGTGGGATTTTAGACTTTGACATATCGTCTGGTTGCGGATCATGTCTCTTCTTGTTACCTCAACCACCTTCCTCAGATACCTCATTTCTGAGGTTTGGATCTGGCTTTTGTGGGTTGTAGTCATTGCCCATGACTCGCATCCATATGTCAAGACTGGGATATACAGCCATCTTCGTTTTCTTACAAACCTCTCTCTTGCTGAGGAATCCTCGATTTATGGCCTGAAAAAGTCTCCTAGCTGCTGTTTTTCGAGTAACCAACTCTTCTTTGATGCCTTCCTTTCGGTCTATAATAGCTCCGAGATATTTAAATTGGTTGACCTGCTCCAGGACCTGTTCTCCCAGCTTAATCTGTTGTCTACTTTCTTCTCGTGATATCACCATGGATTTTGTTTTAGAGCTGCTTATGACCATCCCTCTCTTCTCCAGCTCTTCCTTCTAGACTTGCAGGTTGGATTGAAGATGTGCCTCTGATTTAGCAATCAGGGCAACATCATCAGCAAATGCCAGCTCTGAAATGCAGACCTGTCTCATCTTTCCAGTACCCCACTGAATACTTTCTTGTTCTCTCCTTACATGCCTTGATAACATCATCATTGAGGAGTATGTAAAAATAAGGTGACAGGATATCACCTTGTCTTACACCAGTGGTGGTCCTGAACTCTTCTGACTTATGGTTTCTGCAAGACTTGTAGAAGCTCTGTAAAGCATGAATCAGAGGTGCTGGAATGTTCTTCTTTGCCAAACAGTCCCAAAGTTCGCTCCAGGGGACCCTGTCAAACGCCTTTTCCAGATCTATGAAACAAAGATGGACCTCACTCTTATACTCAATAGCCTTTTCACTCAGCTGTCTGAGTGTGAAGATTAGGCATTGAGTACTTCGGTTAGCTCGGAATCCGCACTGGACCTCATCTAATTGTGGCTTATCTAGGCATCGGAGTCTCTGCTCTAGGATTCTAGAGTAGATTTTACCAGGGACACTGAGAAGGGATATGCCTCTATGGTTTCCATATTGTCGTTGTCACCCTTGTTGAAAATTGGTGTTATGATGGCAATCTCCCAATCCATTGGTATGGTCTTGTTGCACCATGCTGCCTGTAGGACCCTTAAGAGTAATAGGTTGCCTGATGCTCCCATGTACTTAACCATTTCTGGTGTTATACCATCATGCCCTGCTGCTTTGTCCATCTTGATTTTCATCAGTTCTTCCATCTTTATGTCATCTTCATCACCATTGGTTTCCTCTTCTGTGCTAGTGGTTATCGTTTCTGATGCTTGACCTTGCTCACCATCAAGGAGTTCTGAGAAATATCATTTCCATCTTTCTATTACTTCCTTCGGTGCAGTAAGCAATTTGCCTTGCTTGTCCTTTACAAATTTGAGAGGGCATTGTTTTTCCTTCCTCGTGTTCTTTAGGGTCTTATAGAACAATTTCTGGTTTTCTTGCGCATCTTTTTCTAGCTTTTCTCCAAATTCTTCCCAGGACTTCTGTTTTGCTGCTAGCACCTTGTTCTTTGCTTCTGTTCTGAGTATTACATATTCTCTATATTTCTTCATTTGTCCTGTTGTGTTTTTAGCTCTTAAGTATTGTTTCCATGCCATTTTCTTCTCTCTTATTTTTTTTGACTTCCTCTGAATTAAATAAACTTTGCAGTCAATCAAACTACAGTGTTTCAAGCTACGACAGTACAGAGCCCTTTTTATGACTGCATATGTAATGCCATAAGATATTGGCTTGGTTATAAACATGAATATGGAGCAGCGTCTTGAGTGATATTAAACATTCTGTATTCGTGCCACTTCGCCTTAATGACTTTGCTACGACATGTTATGTGGATTGTGTGCAGTGGTCTTGATGTGGACCCTAGCAGTTTTCCTTGGCCAAAGTAACCAGTGTGTTATTACTTATAACATGCAATAAGAATTAAATATAAGACCATTTGTTGTATGCAACAATGTCCTTGAATTTAAGCCAGAGGGTTTCCAAGTCATCAGGTTGTTCCTCTGAGTTTCTCACCACTGTAGCACTAAGCCCCTGATATCTGGTCTTAATTTTTGGCTCTCTCAGCTTGTAGGTCTTAATGCTCATTTCTTCCTTTCATTTACTTGGTTTTTTGCATGATGCTGGGCAGTTCCTAGGCTGAGCAACTCTTTCAGTTGTTCTTTTGATTGTAAGCGTGTAGTGATCACTTCCAATCTCTGACCCCCTCCAGACTCCCGCATCCCGACATATTTGAATGAGCTCCTCCTAACTATGGCATAGTCGATCACTGACTTTTCATTCTTTGTTGGTAAACATCTAGTGTATGCGCTTATGGGGGAACTTTGTGTTTGTAATGATCAGGTTCTGCTCACTGCAGAATCTATGGAGTCGCTTTCCATTGTCGTTGAGAGTATCTTCTCCATATCTTCCGATAACTCCACCCCATCTAGCATGGTCATTTCCAACTCTGGCATTGAAATCTCTGAGCATGATAATTTTATCTAGGCAGTCATCCACTGTCCTTTGAAGCAGCTCGAAGAATTCCTCCTTGACCTCTGCTCTTTCATCCTCATTTGGCCCATACACTATGATCAGGTTGAATATGGTTTCTCCTTCTTTTAGTTTTACAACCATAATGCGCCCAGAGACAAAGTTCCATCCCTTGATACTATCTTTTTGGTTTTTGGTCACAATGCAACCCATGCCCCCTTTAGCTCTTTCAGATGTGGGTACACCAATGTAAAACAGAGTGTTGCCATCGAGATCCATGACTCTGTGTCCCTTTTTCTTTGTTTCCATTATAGCCAGGATTTCTAGTTTTGCTTTCCTCATCTCTTCCACAGCTCCTCTTCTTTCCCATTTATACTTCTTGTGTTCCAAGTTCTATAAGTCGTAGTCCGTTCCAGTTCGTCGTCTTTAGAATCAGTGCAGTTTTCTCTCTTGTAGTTCGCGTAATCATGTTTTATAGCAAACAGATGATTGGCCTGTTGTGCCTTTGCATGGTGGAGGGACTGCCTCCAGTCAGAACCTGAGACAGTTATCTCAGTAGGAAGAAGCAAAACTACATAACGCGTTCTCTCTTGAGGTGTGGAGCAACCTGGCGCATCCCCTATTGAGAACAAAACGTCTTTGACTCCTACGTTGTCTTCTTGATCTTTGATCCTTAGCCGCCGACTGTCAAAGCAGTCAGTGGCCATCACGCCTAGTGGCGTCTTGTAGGGCAACAACAAATTGACTCCACTTTGCTCGGTTGGCGGCCATCCTTCGTACAGTGCCCCAACTCTGGTTCATTCTTTGCATCTCAGCCTCCACAGTCCTCCGCCAAGTTGTTTTTGGTCGGCCTCTCTTTCGTTTTCCTTCAGGGGTACAAAGCATAGCTGTTCTTGTGATGGCCAACCCAGCTCCAGCGTCTGCCAGCTATGATGGTTTGCATGTCCTCTTGCTTGCTCCGAGTAAGCAGATCTTGGTTGGTGATGGTATTTGGCCAAAAGATTAGGAGAATTTTTCTTAGGCATGTTGTATGAAAAGAGGACAATTTCGACATTTCCTTCTCTGTAACTCTCCAGCTCTCCACGCCATAGAGAAGCACAGAAAGCACACAGCTCTGATATAATCCTAATTTTGTGCTTGTGCTGTACTGAGAGGACTTCCAGATGTTGTTTATACTAAAAAAGGCTGTTCTTGCTTTGTTCATTCTGTTGTTGATGTCTTTGCTTGCTCCGCCGTCTGGTGTTACTATTTCTAGAATTTTCCTTGAAGTTGCTGTTAACGATCAAACCTTCAATCACCGTTTTGACAACAATAAGCATTTACGAGTACTCCTTATTACCTGGGTTTTTCCTTACTTCAAGAAGTAACAACTCTGGTGTATAACCAGTCATCCACAGAAGTATTCCAGTAAAGACAGTGTTGTTGTTATATCCCTTAACTCAAGGGAAGTAATAATATTAGGCACCGTCACAACTCCATGTCTTAGAAAAATTTTAAGGCTGTTGTGGCCTTCCATGTTGGCTCTTGCTTTCCGATTGTGTAGGAACGACTGGATCCATTTTCTCATATTACCCTTGATTTTGCATTTTGTAGCATGAAATGGTTTTGTTGGGATGGTTGTACCTCTGCAGTGTGCCATGCTTCATTCATTTCTGTAGTTTTTTTTATAGTGTATTGGACCAGTATGGTACATAGTTCTTCCTCGCTCCTCTTGGTATTATCTCCTTTGCTGCCTTAGTACTTCATTATTAAAATCGCTGGTGATTCTTTTAAATTCCATGTCTAGTACTCTAACATCTTTTGTGAGCAGATTTGCTCTGTGTTGGTAAGTGGACAAATTTGCTTTTTTAATAATTCCACCTTGGTTGGCTTGGACTTGTATTAACTGTTATATTGATTTTGATGAATACATGGCGATGATCACTTCCACCGAGTTGTTCTTCTATTTCCCTTTCCACTGTACCGGCCAAATCAGGTGTGCAGAATGCCAGATCTGGGGTAGATGTGCTATGCCATCTTCTGGAGTAAAAGATTGGAGGATCATTTGGGTTGTTTAGATGGGTTAGGTTATTGTCGTCTTGCCAGTTTTCTATCTCTTCACCCCTTCTATCTAGCTGGTTGTATCCCCAGCTTTGGGAATGGCTGTTGAAGTCTCCCACCGCTAAGAAGTTGCCACTGGGAACGTCTATGCTAGCCATGTTCAGTGGTATGTCACTGGGGCAGTAGCAGTTTAGGAGATCTCGTTCCAGAGTGTTATGTTTAAGAAGGATTATTTGATATTCTGCACCTTCTTTATATGTCTTGGATTCTATAGCATTGAGGGTATTCCTTATCAGTGTTAGTGTGCTACCCTTCATCCGATCTTTTCTGTCAACTCTGAAACAGTGATAGCCCCGTATCTTAAAATGTTTTCCTTCTTGTAGGTGAAGCCGACAAAGCGTGAAGCCATTACGAGCTGGTAACTGAAATATGATTGCACTCGACACCACATATAGTACACCGCTGGTTACACGTAGACCCACCGTCCTTTCAATAATACAACGAAAAGTTCAGTGTACTGCGGACTTAGAAAAATTCAATATCAGGGTGTTTCCTATTCCGCAGGTGGGGCTAGATTTTACTGTCTCGAGTTCCATAGCTCATTGCGGTTGTTCCACAGCCAGCATGATGCCTTTTCCGCATTTTCACTAAGCCTCTTCAGTGCCCTTGTTCTCAACTGTCCCCTCAGCCCCAACAGTTTCACTAAGCCTCTTCGGTGCACTTGTTCTCGACTGTCCCCTCAGCCCCAACAGTTTCAATAAATCATACACTGACGCAGCCACAAGCCCTCTTGCACCTACCTCAACAGCCATGACCCTTGCAGTGAACCCATCATGTCTCAGTTCCGCGGCCAGATCACTATACTTTGCCGCTTTGAACGAATGTTGCTTGTCCAATCTGGATTTAAATGGCACGGTCAGTTCAATCAACATAAAGAATGCAGCACTATATCCGGCCGTCTTTGAGATTTTCTTATACTCTCTGGACATGCCTCTCGTCCAGGTAGGTCTATCGCCATCTCCCAGTCATTTGCACAGTCAAGCAGAGATGGTAAACTGATACCTGACTTACTCGGTTTGGGGTGTGCTGACTTCCCTGCTCTCAGAAAGTATGTATTTGTGGTGCTCGGCCTGACTTTGCAATTCGCCTACATCCTTGCTAGATCTATTGTCGCAGCCAGCTCACTTAGCACTTTATTGTGGCACCATGTGTATCGCCCTAGCCCCAATGACACCTTGCAAGCTGAGAGCACGTGTTAAAGTGTCTGCCTCTCCTGGCACAGGGGGCATTGCTCATAATCTGACTTTTCACATCTCACAAGGTTTGTGCCCGATGGCAGGAGGTCATACATTGGTCTAATAATGAATCTGAGCCTAAGAGATACCAGATGAGAAAGCGCCAGGGAAATAAACAACTTAGGGTTATCACCTCAGGGGCACATTCCTATAGTCAGTTATGACTGAAGTGGCTATTATTGTTATTATTATTAGTAGTAGTGCATTGTGACCGTGCGTGTTGGTTGTGTGGATGTATAGTGGAATGTTCGATCACTGCCCTGTCAGTGGGTGGTGGATGATGATGGTGGTTGTTTGCTAAACGAATACAAATAGCTGAGCACAGATGGTGGATGACTGAACTCGATGGAACAGATTGCACTCTAACAACTATGAACAGAAACGTGCACTATTTTTTAAAGCTATTCAAATTTCAGCAATCAAGTGCAACGGGATTGTTCTGCCCAACGTTCCACCATATTATACATATGTGTGAAGCAAACTTCATTTCATGATCAAATTTTAAATATCATCTATGAACCCTTCTGTCATTCCTTGTCTCTGCCTCAGCCGCAATTCTCTTCTTACTGTAGCTGACGTCTATCTAGACCTGGCTTGAGAACCGTTGGTTTGTCTCGTTTTTAAACGTTACCGTCTCTGCGTTTAGCTCACTCTACTTGCTAAGTACTGTTTTATTTTACTGTCAGAGTTGTATCTTTAACAGACTGTGTGATCGTTTTGGGTATCTTTTACTAAAACTGGCCTACACCGCCAGGGTTGATTAATTCTACCCAAAGTGCCTATGCTTCGCACATCTAGCAGCTACTACAGTTTATTCATACCTGATGGTCTTGAAACTTGAGAAAATCATGTGACTTGTACTCTTCTTGAATGTAAAAAAAAAGTTCTACATTCCTTTACTAAACGAGCAATCCTAACTATCATAATGGCTTGCTGAGCGACCGAGGAGCACGACAACAGTACTTCTTTTGTGAGCACAAAAGCAACCAAACAATGGCATGTCGTCTGGTTCCACTCCCCGATATCACTTGCCATTCAATACTTTAACACATTGGAGAGAACAAATTCTCATTTTACGCCTAACGTGTCTGAATCTGAACTGACTACCTTATTTCCCCCGATTTACAACTACGATTTTAAAATCTCACTAACTCATCCTTTGTCACCATTCGTTCACAAAAAACCCCGACCACTTTACTGCGTACTCACTATTTTAACCAAAACAAACTCACCCACACATTCTTAAGGGACGTAATAATAATTTATCTCCCTTCACTGAATAAGTCTTTAGTCCAAATGTTTTCTTATCCCCCCTAATCTTATATAGCGTTTGTACATTTTTAAATCCATAGTTTACAACCTTCCGACTTTCTATACACTTAATCCACAACCTTCCGACTTTCTATACACTTAATCCACAACCTTCCGACTTTCTATACACTTAATCCACAACCTTCCGACTTTCTATACACTTAATCCACAACCTTCCGACTTTCTATACACTTAATCCACAACCTTCCGACTTTCTATACACTTAATCCACAAATCCGACTTCCTTCCGATACACTTAATCCACAACCTTCCGACTTTCTATACACTTAATCCACAACCTTCCGATTTTCTATACACTTAATCCACAACCTTCCTACTTTCTATACACTTAATCCACAACCTTCCGACTTTCTATACACTTAATCCACAACCTTCCGACTTTCTATACACTTAATCCACAACCTTCCGACTTTCTATACAGTTAATCCACAACCTAACGTAAGGGGCACAACGAAAACACTAGCTCGGGCCCCAAACGATACATTTGAGTACATAGGACAAGGAAAGTCAACTCAAAAAGAACAAATACTAATTAAAATGACAAATACTAATATAAATTAAAATCAGCAACTGCAAAAGACAATAGCTATTTAAATTGAATACAAAATTAGTAAATAAAATGACACTAAATACCCCAATTATAACCAATTTTCAGTTTCAACAGAGTAGACCAAGATGGAACGAGGAGAGATAATAACGGTCAGCTGTTAAGTGCCCACTCTCCACCCATCACCTCTTCAAAACAACAACAATAACTGATAACTTATCAGCGGTTCAATCTAAACAAGGGAGCCGCGCTAGCGTAGTGGTTACAACACCGCTCTGGCGACCGGGTGATACAGGATCAAACCCGGGCGACGGCATTTGAGGATTTTTCGTCGACCGGGATTTGGACGGGATTAACTCGAGACCTGGCGAGAACATTTGAAGGAGTGTCGTCGACCAGGGACTGGCGGCTACTGAGCCGACCCAGCTGTAATGGGTACCTCCGAAATCGGCGAGTATTTGCCTGAATGGCGAGGGACACCTGTCTCTGTACAAGAAATAAAGGGATACTCACGTAAAATCAATGTCAGGTTAGACATAAAATAATAACCTGAGATTTCGCCTCTAGTATTAGCGGGCGTACGAAAAAAAATAAATCTAAACGACTATTGTTGAGTATCTTTTTGTTGTACGCCATAATTGTTGAAGGCGACGAAGACACAGTATGGTATCTATGGTCTGGTTTGTGTTGGCTGCAGATGTGTATTCAGACAGTGAGCATTACAAACAAGGCAATCCACACAAGGACGTCACGTTAACTCACGATGTGAAAAGTCAATAAAGCTTTAAACAGCAGTGATGGTTTTTGGCAATATATATTGTGTACGCCACAATGACAAAATGCATGGACATCGTTATGCAGAAAAACATCACAGGTATAGTACAACAGTCATTGTATCATCGAAGTAGTCGATTCAACAGGCACAGCAGACAGCATCATATTAATGTACATTATATGCCTTTTAGGATATCGTGATAAGCTGTACATGTAGTCAGGTAGTAAACTTCCCCTTTCCATAAGAGCTAGTAGATATCAACTAGGAGATTAAATCTAGTCTCCTCTATTTGACCTCAACAAGACAGGCATGTCTTTTGAGCGTCACATTATCGTCCTCTATTGTCCAGCAAAGGTATCAAACCTAGATCCATCAATAAAGTTCAGGAAGCAAATAGTCCGTAGGACAGGCATCAATCGATGCGTGACAATATAAGTGGATCGTGAGCTGAGCAAACTAGTCATATCATAGACTTTAGAATAAGGCAGGCTAAGCAAAAGTCAACATCACAAGATGGCGATAAAGTTACTCAGCAAAAAAAAGGACTCAGTTACCTGTTCATCAGGAATTAAATCACATAATCACTAATGCCTCCAGGCATTAGGAATAACATAGAGATATATCATCTCAAAAAAGGAACAACAATGATGAGGACTCCTTCCTGAATAAACTAAGCGAAGACTAGCACATTGCTACGTCTCGCCTTATCAGCTTCTCTGCACAGACTAACCTGGGCGGAAATCATTGAAACAACGCCACAAAAAGAGACATGCGCAGAACACGCGAATCGAATACAACTCAGCCAAATTTACGAAACGAAGAATGTTCTACGATGTTCGACTTAAGACTCGAACCTTAAAAGGAAATGAATCTTGAAACATTGCGATTGCCAACTGTTTTCTAAGAACTGACGACCTGAGCGCTCCATATATGGACGTGACTCAAAATCGTTCACACAACTATTGGCAACTATACTATCAGACTATTGTCACACGATTAGACAACTAGTAGAAATAAGAAGTGACTACAATTTCATGGGTTACTTCCCATGCATTAAAAAATGAATATAGTCAGAATAAGTTGCGACAAGTTTAGTAGCAACATTACCGCCACCTCCCGATAAAAAAAATGTGCAACATTTTTTTTTTTAAATATCCAAGAGTAAAACCAAAAACGGTTTAACAACGCACGAATTATGCGGGGATAACTAATTGCACTGCCTAATATGAGGCTAAATTGACACATAAAGTGTCTGGTGAGAATATTTCTCAACAGATAAAAAATCTGATTCAAAAATATATCGGGGAGGTGCCACCAACACACACTACGCTTGCATGAAAATACAATATAAATATGCAAGTTCATATCATTATAATCAAATAGCAGTGTCATACTCTAATACCGCTTAGAATGGATGTACACATCTGATATTGAATGTTAAATATTACATTATCTAAATGTTTAATATTACCATTACATAATGAAATTAAACATAAATGACGATCCAGGACACATCTCCTGTCGTTCCAAAGAAACTGTACAATGTGGAACTCTCCATGTTTGACAATAGAAAGGTAGCTTCTCAGATCAACAATAACGTGCTGAGAAAAAACAACCAATATAATTCTATTTAATAGCCATTATGTTTCATACCATACAATACATTATTATTAATAATTGTGGCCGAGTGAACTTTCGGCCCTTATATTAACCACTCAGTCTTCTTCTTATATTAAAGATGGGAACAGAAGAAGATGATAACAAAGCACAATAGTATGTGTTCACCTAAAGTGAGGACAGATGTGCTAATGTATTGTAGTAATATAGGTGTGTTATGGCTCTGCCGTATATCTAGAAATAGGACAGAAGTATTAGTTGAAATCATGTGGGCATCTAGACAGAATGTCAGCCATCACATTATCCGACCCACGGATAGCTCGTACCGTGAAGTGAAAAGGTTGAAGAGCAATAGCATATCGAGTGGATCTCGAACTCTTCAAGTTCTTAGTCTGAATAGCTGTAAGAGCTTTCTGATCAGTTTCTAGAATGAAATGTGCGCCCAGGAGGAATCTTTGTAGTTTGAGAATATTCCAAACCATAGCTAACAATTCACGGTCTAAAACCGAGTAGTTCCTCTCTGCCGCATTTAGTTTTCTAGAAATGTACATGACAGGATGCAGAGTTTCGGCATATTCCTGCATAAGTGCTGCTCCGATCCCAGTGGATGAAGCATCACTTCGAAGAACAAAAGTTCTATCAAGAGTAGGTAATCTTAGGATGGGAGGAGAAGAAAATATACTTTTAATCTGGTCTAAGGAAGATTGACATTCCTGAGACCAACGAATCAGATTAGGCGACCCTTTCTTCAACAACGTTGACAGAGGTGCCATTATCGAAGATATATTCGGAATAAATCTTCCATAGAATTGAATTAACCCCAAGAGACTCCGGACTTGTTTCTTCGTCTTAGGTACAGAGATGTTCAATATTTTCGAAGTATTGTGGTCTTCTGTCTTCAAGAGACCATGACCAACACGATGACCCAAGAAAGAAATTTCACTAAAACCAATATAAGCTTTAGAAGGTTTTGCTGTCAGATTATACTCACGTAGAGTAGACAGTAGGTCATATAAACCCAGATAGTGATCTTCCCAAGAATCACTGAAGAGACAGATATCATCTAAGTAAGCGATGACATCTGAACGATGAGAAAGAATTCGACGCATCATGCGAACGAAAGTAGCAGGGGCGTTCATAAGACCGAAGGGCATTACATTCCATTGAAATAGACACCTAGGTGTAGAGAAAGCAGTCAGAGGTTTGGCATGATCTGCTAAAGGCACTTGCCAATAACCTTTTGACAAGTCAAGTTTAGTGAAGAATCTAGAATTAGAAAGTCTACTAAGTAGATCCTCTAGTAAAGGCATAGGTTCAGCATCGAACTTTGTGACTTGATTTAATTTGCGATAATCAACGCAAATTCGTATGTTCTTATCTTTCTTCCGAACAATAACCATGGAAGAAGAATATGGAGAAGTCGATGGTTCAATTATGTTTAATTGGATCATTTCATCCAATTCCTTTTCCACTTGTGACTGAAAGTGTATAGGGATAGGATACGGTCTAACCCTAATAGGATTACTGTCGGTAAGAATTATGTCATGTTCTATGACATTCGTGTGACCAGGGATGTCGGTTAGAACATCCTTAAATGTCTGTAACATCGACGAGACTTGACGATGTTCATCAACAGAAAGATTAGGAGAAATGGACACATCTTTCCAAGATTCCATAGAATGTAGTGGAACCACTGGAAGAGGAAGATTAACATAAGAAAAAACAGATTCCTCATCCTGTATGACAGACAGGGATGAGTAATGACCATGAGGTACAGAAGAATCGTCCGTTGCTTGAAAAATAGGCAGCAAATAGTCTGGACGCTCATGAAATTCCGTCAGCATGTTGATATGGAAAGTTTTATGCTTTCCATCTATATCGACCACATAGTCAACATCGGAAATTCGTGAGACTATTGCATATGGACCTTTCCATGCAATCAGAAGTCTATTTTCCTTACTGGGGAGTAGGACGAATGCTTTGTCACCTGGACAAAGTTGTCGTAGACATCTGTTCTTGTTAGCAAACTGCCTTGCTTTTTCTTTAGCAATTTCTGACGAAGCAGTCGCTAGTTTGCATGCCTCAATGATCTTTTGCCTCAGAGCAATGACATACTCATATGAAGATTGAGTGTCATCACTAATATCATCGGCAGTGATGAGATCGTGTAATAAAGACATAGGGCCGCGCGGACGCGCGCCAAAGACAAGTTCAAAGGGAGAAAATCCTGTGTGCTCATTTGGGACCTCTCTATAGGCAAAGAGAGCCGCAGGTAAAACCCTGTCCCAATCTTGAGGATGGTCTTCAGTTATCTTACCAAGTAAAGTCTTGAGCGTTCTATTCAGACGCTCAACTAACCCATTAGACATAGGATGATAGATGCTACTGAGAGATCTTTTAATGTGTAAGGTAGACATTACTTGAGACATAGTATCAGATATGAGTTGAGTGCCATGGTCTGACAGTATTTCTCTGGGGAACCCCAAGCGAGAAAATATCAGCCAAAGAGCATCTGCGATATCTGTAGTAGATATGCTCTTTAGAGGGATCGCCTCTGGCCAACGTGTGCACATATCGACACATGTAAGGATAAACTGATGTCCTCTGGCCGACTTTATCTTAAAAGGGCCAATAATATCTATGGCCATTTTCTGGAATGGCCGAATAGGGATGTCAGCAGCCTGGATAGGCGCAGCATGTCGTGGTCCTCTAGATTTGACCTCCTGACATACCTGACATGATCGGCAGTATATACGGATGTCCTTGTTAACAAAAGGCCAAAAGAAAGCCGATGGGACTCTCGACTTTGTACGGGAAAATCCCATGTGTCCAGCACATTGCGAGTCATGAGCATGTTGCAATATTTGCACTCTCATACTCTTGGGAACAAGAATTTGCGAATGTGCTGACGTAGCCGAGTCTTGTACCATACGTACAAGTACGCCGTTTTTCATTTCTATCCAAGATTTTCTTTGTGTATCCTTATTTGGATCACCTTTCTTCGCAAGAATGAAGAATTTCTTTAGCGTAGGATCTTCTTCTTGTAATTTTATGAACGAGTCACGAGAAATAACCAAGGTACTATCTTGGCTATGAACTTCATTATCATTATTCAACGAAGTTTGTGGTGTTTGTAGAGCTTGTGCTCTTGTAACCACTGCATTGGTAGCTTGCATATTATCATCTTCCCAAGCAGCAATCTGCTGTGGGGTACATTTCCTAACTCCGTGGATACGACCAATAATAAGGTCCGCAATAGGATTAGGTAAGAGACAGGCATGCACATCTCCCGTAAAGAAAGGAGTGGCAATGTGAATTACAGCAGTAGGATATTTCTCTAGAGTGCCGCCAAATGTGACACATTTGATAACCCTTCCTGTCGCACAGGATGGATCTACAAGCGATTGTCTAACACCAATAGTGGTGCATCTGGAATCGAAAAGTAGTGAGACCGGAGTATTATTAACAAGACCCTTATGTAGGATTAGAGAACCTCTCCCGTCATGTGCAACCGAAGCAGGAAGAGCGGGGAGAGGGTGACCACAACTCAACGTCGATATTGTAGTTGGTTCGAACAAAGTACTGCATTGGGGGCACTTGTTTGCTCTCCCAAAGTCAAAAGAAGAACAAGTGACAGCGTCAGAGTTTTTATTATCAGAAACCTGATTACAGGCTCCCTGAGATTCTTGTTGAACCGAGTTAGCCTGCTGATATCTCTTTTTTTTGTATTGAGATCTACCGCGACTACTATTACCTCTGAAGTTATCACTGTTGTTATTGTCTCTGTAGTTATTATTGTCTCTATTATAACTATTATTATCATGTCCACATTGATGTGAACATCTATTTGTTTGGTTTTGAGGTTTACGCGAGGAAAAGCCTCTGTTACCATATCCTCTTCTGAAATGCCTAAAATTATTAGGTTGGAAGTAACGAGGACTGTCAGCTCGTCTCCAATTCTTCGAAGAAGAATCACCCTGAAATTGATTTCCATAATTTTGACCGTAACTACGGTTACTTTTCCTATCAAAATTTTGTTGGAATCTATGACTAGAGTTTTGACCATAAGGTGCTGCCGAAGCAACTGGCAGACCTTCTTTTACTTTAGAGTTACTAATGGTTACGTGAGGATGCGCAGTTATATACTGGCTACAGAAATCTTCCATTTCTTTTATTGTTTTAGGTTTACGTTCATGAAGGAAAGCAAGGAAAGACTCATTAACAGAAGACATGACTTTGTCTCTAAGTATTAAGTCCATAAGTCCTTCATAAGTTTTTTCTGTCTTAGACAGCTCCACCCAACGTAAAAAAGTAAGACGTGTCTTTGAAATGAATTCAGAGAATTGCACACCAGTTTCTGGTAACATATTTTTAAATTGAAGACGATAGCCGTCTTCGTCAAGTTGGTATTTTTTTAACAATATAACCCTGACAACCTCATAGTTGTTCTTGTCAGGCTCATCTACCATGCTTAACATACTCAAAGCATCACCTCTAAGTATTTTGGACAAATGATAAACCTGCAATGATTTATCTATGTTATGTACTTTACATGAAGTTTCAAATCTGTCCAAATAGAATGTTATATCGTCGATGGAAGCATTGAATGGTGGTAGGTTAAGTTTGAAAGTGCTTGCATTAGTCTTATCTGAGACCTTATTTGCATCATTAGCATTACCTATGTTCATCACCCTTAATTTCTCAACTTCCAAAGCTAAGAGTTTTTCTTCATGCTCCATTTTTGCTTTTCTCTCATCAGACTCTCTTTGTAACTTCCTTTCTTCAGCTTCAGCTTTTTTTCTAATCTTTTATTTTCAGCCTCTATTTCAAGTCTTTTATTTTCAGCCTCTTTTTCAAGTCTTTTATTTTCAGCCTCTTTTTCAAGTCTTTTATTTTCAGCTTCTTTTTCGAGTCTTTTATTTTCAGCCTCTATTTCAAGTCTTTTATTTTCAGCCTCAAGTCTTTTCTCTTCAGCTTTTGCTTCTGCTTCTCTTTTTTGTTTTTCCATTTCCATTTGGAATCTTTTTTCATCCACCTGCATCTGCAGTTTCTTTTGTTCAGCTTCCATTGCTTTATCATATTGAGTAGTTGCAAATTCTTCTAACTTATCACCAGTCTTCCCAAGCAATTTACCCTGCTCAATAAAGTGCTCAAATGTAGCCATGATGAGTAATAATATGAGTCCACAACCTGAAATAATTAATTATCTTATTTCAAATTTAATTATAACAAGTCTTAAATGAAGCACTTGTTTACTCACAACACTATATTATCATCCCAATCTCTGTGGGAAACAAGTCTTATACCAAAGAACTTGTGTATAGACCTTTTTGAAATATCATCAATCAACTCTTGATCATAGGTGCACTTCCCATTCAATAGTGCACAATACTATTCATCATTTATTAATCATCAGTGTAGTAGTAATGCATAAGCATAACCCACTATTAAATGTGAATTAACTACTATAAGTGTAACCAATGACTATGTAAACACAATCACAATGTAAACAATAACAATGTAAACATTACACTGTAAACAATACAATGTAAAACAATACAATGTAAACAATAACAAAGATTTAGCAACAATACGAAAACATTCGTAGAAATCAACAAAAAATAAAGCGAAAATTAAAGAAATATCACAAAAAATGTGATGATATCTACGAGGATATTAGACAATACACATGACACCACAGTGTATAAACAAAAATGTTGTATGAAACTAAACTATAGTAAAGAGGAGGCTAACAAATACAAACAAATCAAAACAAAACTAAAGAATGTGAAGAAAATCCCGAAAACAACACTGACCATATCGTCACAACTAACAAAAAATAGCAACAGAAGTCGCTTTGCAAATTCCAGTATCGGAAATTTGCACACCCTACAGAAAACGCTCACGATAGATGACCTCTATGACGTGGTATAATCTAAGGGAGACTCCGCCCAACCGAAAACCCGCAGAAACATAAACATATAAATATAAATATACAAATAACATATAAACATATAACATGTAAACAAAAGAATGAGATGAAACACAGAAGACTCAGTAGAAGTATAAGGGCACAGTTCACAAACAAACAGGCCACTTAACTTATGGGTATCCAAACGTCAGCCACAGCAGAAAAAACAGATGACAATCAGCGTCCTAAGGAATGAAGATCCAACGATGATGGTACATCTGGACTGCTCCAACTGCCATGACGATGGTACTTGAGCTTCTAAACAGTACAGGCAGTGTACAGGTAGTGTAAATAACGGCACTTGACCTTCCTATTCAACCGTAAATTGCTTGAAATCGGTACTTGGCCTTCTTGAGAAAACAACTTGTATCAACCGGCACTTGACCTTCACAAACGACAGCAACACGTTTCTGGCAAAAAGTTACAATTTCGACCTTTTCCGGGCAACGCCGAGTACTTTCATAATTATGTATGTAGATGTAGAATGTTGTGAAAAATCGCTGTATGTTGATATCTTGAACGATGGCGTTTGTTGAATTCTTGTAGAATGAAGTGGGTAAGGGACCCCGTGTATGCTGGTACCAGACCAAACCAGCTTATGGCCACCAAATGTTGAGTATCTTTTTGTTGTACGCCATAATTGTTGAAGGCGACGAAGACACAGTATGGTATCTATGGTCTGGTTTGTGTTGGCTGCAGATGTGTATTCAGACAGTGAGCATTACAAACAAGGCAATCCACACAAGGACGTCACGTTAACTCACGATGTGAAAAGTCAATAAAGCTTTAAACAGCAGTGATGGTTTTTGGCAATATATATTGTGTACGCCACAATGACAAAATGCATGGACATCGTTATGCAGAAAAAACATCACAGGTATAGTACAACAGTCATTGTATCATCGAAGTAGTCGATTCAACAGGCACAGCAGACAGCATCATATTAATGTACATTATATGCCTTTTAGGATATCGTGATAAGCTGTACATGTAGTCAGGTAGTAAACTTCCCCTTTCCATAAGAGCTAGTAGATATCAACTAGGAGATTAAATCTAGTCTCCTCTATTTGACCTCAACAAGACAGGCATGTCTTTTGAGCGTCACATTATCGTCTTCTATTGTCCAGCAAAGGTATCAAACCTAGATCCATCAATAAAGTTCAGGAAGCAAATAGTCCGTAGGACAGGCATCAATCGATGCGTGACAATATAAGTGGATCGTGAGCTGAGCAAACTAGTCATATCATAGACTTTAGAATAAGGCAGGCTAAGCAAAAGTCAACATCACAAGATGGCGATAAAGTTACTCAGCAAAAAAAAGGACTCAGTTACCTGTTCATCAGGAATTAAATCACATAATCACATATGCCTCCAGGCATTAGGAATAACATAGAGATATATCATCTCAAAAAAGGAACAACAATGATGAGGACTCCTTCCTGAATAAACTAAGCGAAGACTAGCACATTGCTACGTCTCGCCTTATCAGCTTCTCTGCACAGACTAACCTGGCGGAAATCATTGAAAAACAACGCCACAAAAAAGAGACATGCGCAGAACACGCGAATCGAATACAACTCAGCCAAATTTACGAAACGAAGAATGTTCCACGATGTTCGACTTAAGACTCGAACCTTAAAAGGAAATGAATCTTGAAACATTGCGATTGCCAACTGTTTTCTAAGAACTGACGACCTGAGCGCTCCATATATGGACGTGACTCAAAATCGTTCACACATTTATTGGCAACTATACTATCAGACTATTGTCACACGATTAGACAACTAGTAGAAATAAGAAGTGACTACAATTTCATGGGTTACTTCCCATGCATTAAAAAATGAATATAGTCAGAATAAGTTGCGACAAGTTTAGTAGCAACAACTATCTTATCTCATCTCTCCGTAGACTGGGATGACCGGGTAACAAACCAGTGACATATCTGCAAGGTGTGTCACAAATGTGATATTTATCACC